>SNQJ01S0148223.1:10633-32533 GCA_010110895.2 Picea sitchensis | reverse complement strand
CTTATCTATTGTCTATCTTCTTGGCCATCTGTTGAGCATTCCAGATCGACATCTTCATTGTAGCAGATTTCTCTATTTTATGAATAAAGAAGAATTGAGATGTTTTGGTTTGTCTATCTTATTGCATATGGTTGAGGTATGTTACATGGTTATCTCTTTCTATTATTTTCTGCATACACACATATAAACACATCTAAAAGGTAGATCAACAAAGTGTTTGATGAAATACCTCACTCAGAAAAAGTTTTTAAAAGACACCAAAACAGTGATGATCCTTGCATAATGGCTTGGGATCATTACATGGAAAGAACTCTTTTTTTCTGGTTGTTAAGAATTATTTTGAAGCTACTTTGAATTGATAATTCCTCCTGGACTAAAGACAAGTTGTTTTCATCAGCTGCATGTGTGATTGGACATGGAGAAGAACTATTTCCTATCATGTTTCATGAATGATGTTGTAATGAGTAAGAGCAATTAATTATGTTGTCAAGTTATCTAGTGCAATGTTTTGTTGTTCTTTTCTTTAATGATGAAGATGAATCATTGTGTTATTATGTGATGAATGGTTTTGGTAGATGAATTATTTTGTTTGCCATTATCTCATTGCGTATGTGTTTTCTTTCTAGTAGTTAGTATCTCAGACAATAATTGGATGATCACATGGTTAATGTATTAGTACTAGTCATGTGGTATAAAATTGTCATATGCATGCTTGAGCAACGGGTTATCCCAAGTTCAACCTCTTCGCCTTAGTTAAGCTTATTTCCATTTTTGTTGCCAAGTTGGTTTATATCGTCATACATCTCATATCGGTCCCACCCAAGAGAAAATGTACAAAAGAGAATAGTCCAAACTAAAGGGAGAGACTTCACAAGAAAACGTAAAGGCCATCGATAATTTGGTCGAATCACAAGATCTAGAGAACCATTACACTATTAAACGTTCCACAGTTTAATTGGGCCTCGGTGGTGAGTTTGGATCTTACTGTTGAGTCAAGGGATTTAAGTCCCATCAACAGAATTGGTGCTAAAAGGAGAGCCTGAGAATGAATGGTTGGATATATATTCTACAGAGTTTTTCAAACCACCTATAGATTCAAAACATACCACATGCATGGCTAGTCATTCCCAAGACAACCCACAAATGTTGAGTACTCCTGGAACAAGTAACTCACCCCAACCCAAGGAAGAACCTTTTCACCCTGAAATACCTTACGCTCTTCCTCACGAGGAAGTAAATCAATTCAGAAGAATCACAAGAGCTTATGCTTGACAGATCAGTGCATTGTCCTTATCTCCCATACTCCCTCAAAGAAAATAACAAAGCATACGAGTGGTTAGTACTCCCAACGAGGTTTTTGTACACTTGGTAGAAGACTTAATAGATTTCACAATTACCGAAATCCAAGAACCTTTTGATTTGATACCTGAAATGCCAGTCAATGACATCTCTAAACCGGACGATTTTTCAGAAGAAGAGGAGTTCAACTCGGAGTCTTAAGATATGGAAGACAAAAAAGACCATAATGATGAAAGGGGGAACCCGCCTCTGAACAATCAAACCTAGTTAGCTAGAAATGCTTTGGCCTCCCAGGACCAGTTCATAACCTTCCTCGTCATCCAGAGAAGTTGCTTCCTAAGTTTGATCCCAAAACCTCTGGATTTCCTGAAGATCATATCAAGAAATTTATACTATCGATCAGGCTTATGAACGTCCAACTTGAAGAGGTAGTATGCATACTTTTCCCCTATACGTTTAAAAATTTGTTTTCCATGTGGCACTTCAATCTGTCGATAGGATCTATAACTAGCTAGTCGAAGTTCCAGAAAGATTTTCTAGACAAATTTGTCGAAGAAACTACTACAAGAGCTCTGATGGCCGAGTTGTTCACTGCCACCATGAGTTTGAAAGAAAGTGTCAAAGACTTCAATCAAATATTCAAGACTATCTTGAACAAGTTCTATCCCAAAGCTAAGCCAACTCAGGAATTGAAAATCGAAGTTTATGCTAACGCTCTCCCAGCTTCCATTTCCATGTTCGTAAAAAGGGCTGCTAACTGAACCCTAGCCGATAATTTTGAAGAAGCCAAAATGATAGAATTCTAGATGAAAGGGTGTAAAGAAGGCCAGGTTTTGTTAGTTAAGAAAGAAGCTCAACCTCCTCCCAGGAGAGGAATCTTTTTTACTAGACCACCAGGGAAACAAGCAAAACAAACTCCTGAGAAGGGTAATGGAGACATAGAATATCTACAATGCATGGTTAAGAAATTATCAAACGATATCATAGATATGAAGAGAAACGCAGGGGAAGGAAACCAAGGCCAAAGGCCCTATAAGCCTTTCTTTAAAAGGAACCCATCATTCAAGGCAACTGAACCTCCTCTAGCTAACTTAAATGTCGATCTAGGAACTGTAGCATCTGATTCTTTATGTACGTATCACCAGGAAAACCACCCTGAAAGAGACTATGCTCAATGGGTGCATGCCATGAATTTGATGGCCAATCAGTTTCTAGACGAAGTCTCCCTAACCGAACAATCAAGCAGTTCAGTTATGAATATTGTCGACCAAGAAGAATTTGATCCACCACAGGATACAACTATGTTGATATGGGATCCCGACCTGATCATGCCTTCTGACGACCTGTTTGAGTCTCAAGAACGACCCGTCGAGGTCTCGGTGGTGCAGACACGCAGTAAAGGTTCACTTGTCTCAAAAGACATCACTGCTACCCAAACTTCAAGAAATAAGACAACCCTCGATCACCCGAAAACACCTTTTTCTCCCAGTAAGAAACCTATAAGTATCCATACCCAACAATCGCCCAAACTCAATTACAACATAGTTGAATATTTGAAGAAGTTAAGGGCTAACATATCAATCATGGACATATGTAGGATCCCTCAGCAGAAGGACTTCCTGATATAAGATTTGAACTCAGTAGAAGACCCTACGACTAGCAATGGTCAAGAAATAAATCTAGCTTCCACAGACCTAGTAAATAAACCAACCGTGAATACATGTTCGGAAGATAAGAAGGGGAATCCTTTTGTCCCACCTTTCCTCTTAACATTCGAAGTTTTCAATAGGAACCTCCATAATTGTTTGGTAGATTCAAGAGCATCTTCCAACGTTATGCCCTTGTCAATTTACTAAAAATTAAATGTCATTCTTTTACAGAGCGATAAACACGTGATACAACTAGAGAGGACCCAGGTCAAATTCATGGGGGAACTTAGGGATGTAATGATCATAATAGCGACACATCCTAATTTTTTACAAGTGATTAACATCGTCATGGTAGACATCCCAAAGGCCTATGGGTTATTACTAAGTCGATATTGGTCTAAGAAGTTAAATGGGTACTTTAGCACAGATTGGGCACACCTTTGGCTACCACTGAAGGGATACAAGAATATGATCAGAATCAATAGGGAGAGATATCTGAAACATATGGTCATTGATCTAGAAACCCTGAATGAACCCTCGTCTACAGATTTCCCTGTGCTGGGCAATTATTCCTGTGATTCCCACTTCGGAAAATTTTCTCCTCTCTTATCTGATGTCCCCCTCACTCAAAACTCTGAAATGGTTTTTTAAGAGATATCGTCGATACCAACAAAAGAAACCCTCTTCTGCCAAGACCCTATGTTAGAAATTACAGAACAAGAGATAGGAAAAATAAAAATAAATAAGCAAGAAGAAGAGGGCGATTGTCGTTCACAAATTTGGACCATATACTTTGATGGATCTAAATCGCAGGAGGGATCAGGGGAAGGATGCATTCTCATTGATCCAAAAGGTAAACGTTATTTCATGTCTTGTAGACTAGAATTCGAATGCACCAATAACACCGTCGAGTATGAAGCTCTAGTACAAGGGTTAAAGAAAGCCATAGACTTGAACGTCAAAGAATTGAAATTTTTTGGGGACTCGGAGATTATCGTTAGACAAGTAAGGAATATTATACACTGCAATTCCCCGCACCTGAAGAATTATCAGCAGGAAGTGCATAGGTTAATGAATCATTTTGGAGCTTTCAATATCACCACGATCACCAGGATCAGTTAAAGAATATCCTTGGTGATTCCCTGGCCACAACGGATTCGAGGTTGTCACCTCTATAGGACTATGAAGCCTCCCAGTTCACTGTGGAACTACTCTACAAACCACCGGTGCCTAACAACATCTCTAATTGGAAGTTCCTTGAAGTAGATGAACAGGTCAGAAACTTCTTGACTAACCAAGACAATTTCAAAGATTTAGCCATTAACGATGAGGTATTCCAGGAGCAAGTGATAGAAACTGATCCTTGAATAGGCCAGCCTATTGACAGATCAAAATCTCACACCATCCCGAAGGGGATAGCTAATCTATAAATTTTGTTTGACCTGAAAGAATGCTTTAGGGGGCCTAAGAATGCTAAGACCGGTAGCTCATGTCCCCTACATGAAACTATAAATCTCAGAGCCCCAGAAAATCCAAAGAATATAAATCTCGGAAAGACCATATCTAAAGAGGAAAGAAAGGCTTATCTCAAACTGTTCAAACAATATCAAGATGTCCTTGCATGGTCCTACCGAGACCTGAAAACCTACGACACTTGGATCATTCAACACACTATACCGTTGAAACCTGAGGCGAAACCTTTCCAACAGAAGCTCTGAAAGTATCACCCATCCCTGGAGCCTCTCATGTATCAGGAATTAAAGAAATTTTTAGATTCCAAGATCATTTTCCAGGTTAGGCATTCTGCATGGGTAGCAAATCTGGTTCCTATGAGGTAAAAGTCTGGAGAAATTCGCTTATTCATAGATTTTAGAAATCTCAACAGAGCTTCAAAAAAGGACTATTACCCAGTCCTGCCAATGGAGCAACTCCTGCAGACTGTGTCCGGCTCAGATATTTTCTCCCTACTGGATGGTTTCTCAAGTTACAACCAAGTCCTGGTTTCAAAGGAGGATCGTTTAGAAACTACCTTTTGAACCAAGTGGGGAACCTTCGCTTATAAACGCATGTCTTTTGGGTTAAGAAATGCAGGAGTGACCTTCCAAAGGGCCATGGACGTAGCATTTCGGGGAATAATCAACAAGTGTGTGGTAGTGTATCTAGATGACGTAACCGTGTATTCAAAGAACATAGAAGAACGCATCCAACACTTAACTCATATTTTCGAAAGGTGTAGGAAATACGATATGTCCTTAAATCCAAAGAAAACCATTTTCGACATCAAGGAAGGTAAGTTGTTAGGTCATATTATATCCCAAGCACGTATTCGCATAGACCCAGAAAGGATTAAATCCATAGCTCAACTCTCGTTGCCCCATAACAAGAAAGTTATGCCGTCTTTTTTCGGGCAGATCAGTTTTGTGAGGAAATTCACTCCCGAATTCGCGGAAATCATCAAAACCTTACAAAAGATGATTCACAAAGATGTTGAATTTAAGTGGGATGATGAGCAGAAGGATCATGACAACAATGAAGCTCTGGTGTCATTCATGATCACTAATCTCCAAGGAGTCGAGCTTAACTATCATGTTGTTGCCAAACAGGCCTATGCGGTATACAAGGAAGTAAAACATTTCAGGTCTTACATCCTCAAGAACCACACCAAAGTGATTGTTCCTGACCCTGTAGTCTAATCCTTGTTTATTCAGAAAGAGATGGGGGAGAGAAGAGGGAACTGGATGGCAGTGGTCCAAGAATTTGACCTAGATATAAAACCTGCCAAACTTGTCAAAGTACAAGGGTTGTGAAAACTCGTAGCTGAAGTCCAGGACTAAGTAAATGAAGATCCTGGATGGGAGAATGAAATGGGACTATGGTGTGGTGAAGCTTCATACATTTCCCTAGGGCCAAGTCTTGGTATAAGGATATGACTTACCTCCTACACCATGGGGCCTGCCTAGAAAATCTCAACCCCAGGGAAAGGAGAGCTCTCAGGTTGAAATTTGCCCAATATCGTCTCATAAATTTCGTACTCTTACGGATTAATTATGATGGGGTAATGTTAAGATGTATCGAACGTGAAGATGTAGAAAAAGTTCTTAAGGAACTCCATGATGGCCCTGCCGGTGGAAATTTCGCAGGAAACACCACCGCTCATAAGATACTGAGAGTTGGTTATCATTGGCCCACCTTGTTCAAAAATTCCCATACCTATGCCAGAAACTATAAAACTTGTCAAGTAAGCGTTGGGAGGGAGAAAAGAGCGGCAATCCCACTCCAGCTAGTGATTGTCTCTAGGCATTTTGAGCAATGGGGGTTACATATCATAGGAGAAATCACACCAAGCTCTTCAAAACAACACAAGTACAATCTGACTACCACTGATTACTTCACAAAATGGGTGGAGGTTATCCCTTTGACTCGTGTAAACGAAAAAAGTGGTGATACAATTCATAGAGCAACAACTAATCACGAGGTTTGGTGTCCCTTCTGTCCTAGTTTTTTATAATGCAGCTTATTTCTACTCCACCTGACTGATGGAGTTTGATTTGGACAAAGGAATCATAATTAGGTACTCTGCAAATTATTACCCACAAGAAAACGGGGTGGCAGAATCAACCAATAAGAACCTAGTAAGGATACTAAAGAAGACGGTTGCAAAGAACCAAAGGAAGTGGCATAATCTACTCCATAACACTTTATGGGCCGATAGGGTCACACCCAAAGAAGCCATAGGAAATTCCCCGTACTTCCCAGTTTACAGACAGGAAGCCATTCTCCCAAATGGGCTTTATCTTCCATCTCTTCAACTAGCCCAAGATTCCAATGGGGATCCCTCGTTGGTCATACAACAAAGAATTGATACTCTTCTCATGCTAGAAGAAGAGAGAGAAAAGTCTAAGTCAAAATTCATATGTCACCAGCATATAGTGAAAAGGTGGTTTGACAAGCATAAGGCCAAAGAGAAGAATTTTGAAATAGGATACTTACTACTGAGATGGGACAGAGCAAATGAGACAAAAGGGAAACATTCTAAGTTTCAGAATTTGTGGCTTGGACCTTTCCAGGTGGCTGAGAATATTGGGGCAGACACTTATCGGTTACAGAATATGAGGGGGGAACCTGACGCACTCCCAATAAATGGCCAAGCCCTCAAACAATATTTCCAATAATAAAAAAATTAAAAAAAGGGGGGGGGAGGCATATTTTTTGGTTTTCTTTTGCTTTCTGGATTTCTACGCTTTTGAAAGTTGTGTTTAGCAAGACAATGATTGACCTTAAGTCATGCGACATAGAGAACTTTGTTTCAAACTCATCACTCACATACAACACAAGAAGCATCAAGGAGCTTGTGGTTGCTTTGAGGAGCCCTCCATCTAACCCATGCAAACGAGCAACTTCGAAGAAATGCTAGAAGTGTCTACCTAGTGGTTTGGTAAGACCTTAAGGATAAGTCGAAAATCCGGAAAGGACTACATGAACCTGAACACAAAGCTATCAAAGGGTCCACCTAACCATCTCACTTTGTGAAATAAACAAACATCATCCTCTCTCACTCGCTCAGGGTATCATGTTGAAATAAAATGGACATTATCAAAAGAGTGATCAGTAGGGGAGGGTATGTAGATATCTTCATCAGGGCTATAGACACTCGCTGGCAGCAGAGCAAGGTCTGTGGTGTCGGGGTGACTCTGTTGGGGCTATGCACGCTCGCTGGCAGTGGAGCAACACCAAAGCGAAGGAGTAAAGGTAACTAAGGGCTTCATGCCAGTGAATGTTTTGCTAGAATTTTGTAAAAGGGGACGTAAGTCAGGGTTACAGGAGACAAAGGAGGAATAAAGGTCGAAACCCCATGGGCAGACCCGAAAGCATCAACCGAAGGATTTCAAATTGCCACAGGTAAAAGAGGCTCTGATTTAAAACCAGGAAATTTTCTCCACCAGCTTTTGTACCAATCGAACATGAAGAAAGAACAGAGATTATGCGTTTGCCCAGTGAATCGCCATTTTTTGAGCACTCAACACACCCTAAAAAAGTATACGTAAAATCTCACTTTTTGGGTACCGCTTGATCTTTTGGCATTGTCTGATATGAAAAATGTGTCCTTTGCTTATCTCTTTTGTTTCTCATTAAGTCTTTAAAAGCTTGCTTGGACATGTGAAAATCATTACCTTAAAAGACGAATATATAAATTAGAGAAATGACATTCAAAGCTTTCATGGACGCACTTAAGGATTTTGGCATCGGGAAGGGTTAATCGTTAAAAAAAACACTAGAGAGAATCAAATTTGTTGAACCCTGATCTCCGTCGACGTCGGCAAATGCAAAAAAAAAATTGTGACAAGCACCACCAAGAATATCGCCAATGATCAATCAATTCAGCATCGGCGAAAGGTTAAAATAATAAGCATTGAATGAAAAATGAAATAATAATCGCCAACCTCTGGGAGGTTTTCGACATCGGGAGTTTCAAAGGACGATAACCCCCAAAGAAACTATGCTTTGATTTCTTTTGAACGTTGATCCATGATTTTTATTTAATAAGCTCCGAGTTAGTAACACCACGTCGGCATCATTCATCATCAGAAGTTTCTAACGGAAAATATCAACGAACTTACAAAATAACTCTGAATAACGATAATTACAAAATCACATAATTACGAGAAGCTTGAATAAGAACACAGTAGATTTACGCGCAAAGAGGGAACACGATGCTTTCAACTGCTATGACTAGAATCTGTTCAGAAAAAACATTTTCAAAATTTCATATATTAAGGTTCCCGTCGGGCTTAAGTTACATACAATAAACACTACCAACACCTTGGCCAACCGACCCAGTTACATCGAGAACGTGAAAATTCTCACAACAAATGGGGAAAACTATCAAAACATACGTCACTTCCTAGAATACAAAACAAGGGTCTGCCCATCATGTATCTCCTGCACACGGACCTTCTCTCAGACTGCTCTATGCACCTTGAAATGTTCTTATGTCCTCCTCCTCCATCATCCTTTCCACTTCGTGCAGTTGCACAATCGTATCTTGTGCTTCCCAAAGTTGCCTCTTGAGCCAATTTGTGCTTCCTTCGCGACCTGACGGTCCTGACACCTCCTGGTTTTGCGCCGCCAGTTGTCTCCGCAATTCTCTATTTTCTTGATAAAGTTCGGTTATGGTAATTTGTGCCTGCTCCAGCTGCTGATTGGGGCTTTCAACGTTATAACCCGATACCCTTGTCCTTCACATTCGGCTCTCGCTTCTTCGACTGGTAGTCCTGACAGGCTCTAGTCGGGTAGCATGCATCATGAACTCCTCAATGGTCGGGTGTGCACTCAACTCAGTTAAGATGCAGCTTCCTCCTACTTCCTTTTTTTTCTGGGCCTTCCCTTCTGTTGGCAGCCAATAATAATTTTGATTCTCAATCAAATTCCCCACAAAAGATCATACCTTTCAGTAGATTCCATCACCTTCTATTTGTAAATGTTTATGTTTCTGATTTTCAAGGCGATTATTGGGTTAAGTTTACCTTATTAAGTTTTTGTCGTTTGCATTTTTATTTTATTTTTCATTCATGATTGTAAGCATGAATTTAAACATAAAATTTGGCTTGGTTTCATAATCTTTTACCTTAGAAATATCATTTTAAAAGCCACCCATATGTGATTAAAATTCAAATCTTATGAAATGGTTAATTAAACCATTATCGAATTTTTCTTGTTTTATTATGGTTGTTATGAATTCAATGGTTCGATAGTTCATTGTCGAAATGTTTTGATGCATGAAGAACCTTGGTTAACTGTTGATATTCTTTTCATGAGTTTAATGGTCATATCAGCATTCATGCCAATGAGTATAGGCATGTTGTACTTGTGTTTTCACCTTATTTTGTTGGATCAAAACATTAATGAAGCTATTCATTATCTGCATAGGGTTTTGTACTCTGTAGGTTTTGGCACTCATCGCAAGAGATGGTAAGGAATTCAATGAACCCTCTGGTTTTTGTTCTCACCATTTCTCCTATCTGACTTATGATAACCCGTAAGCTATGTTATTTTTATGCTTTCACTCTCCGCTCAGACCTGTTTTTGTTGCTCATCCATTCAAAACCTAAACCTAGCTCTGGTGATTTCTGATTATATCATTTTCACAATGACCATGGCTCCTTCGGTTTGGATTGAACCAAATGACCCTGAGTTTCTTTTTTAAGAAAACCCGTAATTGCATATTTGAGACACGTTTTTGCGGGAAGGTTTCTGAGCAAACGGTTACGAATTTGGCCAAGTTGTTTAAAACCCATTTCATAAATGGGATCATTTACCTTCCATGAGAGTAGGTTTTTCAGAAACCACATAGTTTCATAGATTCGTCTCATTCTTTGGAGGGAAAATTTTCAGAATTTCTTTTGCAGCTGAGGTAAGTGTTTTTGTTTTTATTTATTTTGCTCAGAGATCCAAGCCTGTATATTGGTTTTGTTAGGAGACCTTTCTAATAAGAAATGGATTCACACAAGCCGATGCTACAGCCAATCCTCTTTTAATTGCAAACCCTAACTCACACAGGCCAGTGGTTGAAATCAAGTTTGTTAATTCAATTGATGGACCAGAATTTATTGATAAAATCACTCTAGATAAAGGATTACCATGTAGGTTTTCACCTAGAAGATCTTTGAAACAAGCGATTGTCGAATTAAAAGAAAAACATCCTCCTATGTCGATGAACGATTCTAGTTTAAACATTGATGATAAACCTGTTATAAAGAAAATTCGTAAGGGTAAGAGGGTTGGGAATATAATCAGTAAGAACACAACCAGTTTCAAAGCAATTATAAACTTTGAACTGTCAGATCTCTCTTTGGCTAATTTTTAATGGTAAAACGATTTTGTTTTGATTTCAGTCAATTATGTTATCCAAGTCAAAATAGGTAGATTTAAATTTTGATTTCATTTGCTAATTATGTAGCAAATCTCTTTTGAATAATTATTATTAATTATTAATTGTTTTTCTAATATATCAAATTGGTTTTGCTATTTTCATGAAATGGAAGATTGTACTGTTGATTGCTTGGAGTAAATACTTTCAACTATATGCTTAAATGTTCAGTAGTCTCTCCTTTTTTATGTTTTATAAAACTTTGATTTAATTTTGATCAAACCAACTCTTGTATGAGTGGTTTCCAGATCACTATTTTTGTAATATTACTTGATTTTGGGAGATTCAACTCTATCCTGTGTGATATGAGTATTTGGATCCTAAATTAGTTTAAATATTGTTCACTCATGTTAGTGAAGGCATCTTTGATTCGAACGCATTATGGACATGTAATTCCCAAGAATGTATGGACAAGTTGTTCACATATCGACTTTAGACCAGAGTGACATTGTTCCATTACGTTTTGCCTTTTATATTATGAAATATTAATATGCTATACAACTTTAGTCTTATTAGCATATAATGTTTCATTTTATTCAGCATTTTAAATTATGTATATGATTTGTTGTTAATATATGATATATGTGATCGTTATTTCATTTTAATATCATTGATTTATGCGTGATTTTAAACTGATTATTATATGAATGCTTCATGTTTAATTTCTTTTACTATAAGCACTCATCATTAAAAGGTCACTGGATCGATATGTTTATTACTTGGCTCTTACATCCTTGCCCCGAAAATACCTTGAGTTTATTCTGGGAATGTTATCACAAGCCTGTTATAGGTTTCTCTCACGGGCAAGATAGCTGGAAATTTGATTGCGTAGGTATATGAACACATTTTGTGACTAATCTAAGGTTAGTTTTATTCCTGTTCAAGTTTTGTTATTAGTTTATTTATTAATGAAATAAGACAGTTTAAATTGGGTGTGACTATTATTTTGTTTTGTTTCAGATTATGTTTTATTAGTATCTTTTTGAGTTCTTAGATTTTAAATTATTAAACAAGAAATGGAAAAAAATATGTGTTTTCTTTAACTACTTCGTAAACAATTACAAAAACATTGATTTCGCAAGACATCCACCAAAACTTGCAATTTGTAAATACCTTGTTCATAATCACATATTCATATTTATGTTTTAAACACTTGTAAATAATTAGATCCGTGTACATAGTATTAAAGTTATAACTTTAGAGTAGTTTATTTATTTTCTTTGTTTTAGGACCCAAGTTTGCTAACGGAGCCATTAAACCCATCAGGATAGATCATTCCAAATGGCTTGGGTTAATTAGACAACCTCGGTTCAGATCTATCCTTCCAGTTGATGGTGTGTCACTTACGCCCGTCAACACCCTCCTCTGCGGTGTCGGATTTTGAGAGGGCGTGGCCTCCAACATGTGTCCTTCAGACAAAATTTTCTCCTCTTCGACCTCCGCTTGATGCGTTGACATCATTTCGGAATGAAGGTAAGGACCTCCTTTTGAAACTTCGGAGACACTTGATGACAATAAGAAAGAGTCCCAAGCATGTTGGGGTTCAAACCTGGTGCTTATGCTGCCTCGCAACCCTCGTCTCGTGTTTTGAGGGGATCCCATGGTGCGACAGCGTGTGCGCTTAGATGTCTTCGATTGGATGAAGAACCACGACAAAGAGTCTGATATAAGTGGACTCTCAAGACTAGTCCCAACTTGTATACAAACTTGGCTGATGCGTAGAACCCGTACAGAACATCTAATATTTATAAAAGAGCGAGGTAGTGAGACAGAACGTGCCAAGGAATAGTCATACATTGCGACGGAATGTTTTGAAGAATTAACGCATCATATCTACACGACGAATATGATCCAGAACGTATAGAATGCAACTGATAAGAGTTGCAGAGAATATACGGTACAATCATTTCCAATCTCTTTAATCTTCCCAGCCTCCATTATTAGCGAATGATGGTTGACACACTTGGTGATACGGCTTCTGGGGTAACAACTTGCCCCAACCTGGGGCATTTAACGACTTCCTTTATTACGGTATCCGACCTTTTGGGAGACGACACACACTTTCAACACACGTTCAACTATGGCATCCTTTCCAGACCCCAAGGGGCAATCAACCTCTGGAATGGCTTCGACGCTCGTATCCGCCATACCTGATTTGCCACGCTATGGCACGTGCATGTAACTCATACAAACTGAATAAGAGAGGAGGTGCAGACATAGATGCTACAGGTCATTCAAAAGGTTACTGGGATCACGTAAGTATTTAACAATCAGGACTAGCGAGCTATATAGGTACGCATCAGTTTGTTTGTTTTTCACTTACATATTCCTATGTTTTGCTTGATAAGTAATTTTGAAATGATGTCAATCCCGATTGAAGTAAAGATCCTTCTGAATATCGAACAAAGTTTGCTCCATAACCTCACAAAGGAACCCAAAAGAAACATTGGAGAAAAATTAACAAAGCAGTGAAGGATATAAGACTCCCCGAGTTCGGCGACCCCGACAACTTCATCGACTTATGCAACATAATAGGATCACATGCCAAGAAGGATTCACTATGGGCCGAAGAACTAGCCAAGGTGACAGATATGTCGCCAGGACAAGTGCAAAGATTTATGGAACATCTGATGAAGGCTCAAACCATGCTACAACAGTTAAACACCAGTCTAGTGAAGTACCGAGTGCATGCGGTGGATATCAGAGGATTCTACGTGGCTCCGATGGAGCAGTACAAGTTCCCATGGGCCGAAACCTGTGAAGAGTTGTTTATCAGTTGGTTTGAGTACGAGAAAAATTGTCCTTTCAAAGAACTATCTTGAGTTGATTATTAAAGAAATTGTTAGAAGATGACGCCATGTGGCATATTTTGCTTTTCTTAAACTACACTTAGCTGTTGTTTTCAGTGAAACTTTAGATTATAAATAAATACATCGACCAATTAGTTAAGGGTCGATGGTTGTGGCAAGAACTCTTTCTTTCTGGTTGTTAAAAATTATTTTGAAGCTGCTTTGAATTGAGAAGTCCTTCTAGACCAAAGACAAGTTATTTTCATCAGCTACATGTGTGATTGGATGTGGAGAAGAACTATTTCCTATCTTGTTTCATGAATGATGATGTAATGAGTAAGATCAATTAATTTTGTTGTCAAGTTATCTAGTGCAATTTGTTTTTGTTCATTGCTTTAATGATGAAGATTAATCATTGTGTTATTATGTGATGAATCGTTCTGGTAGATGAATTATTTTGCTTGCCATTATCTCATTGCGTATTTTTTTTCTTTCTGGTAGTTAGTATCTCAGACAGTAATTGAATGCTCACATGGTTAATGTATTAGTACTAGGCCTATGGTATAAAATTGTCATCTACATGCTTAAGTAGCGAGTTATCCCAAGTTCAACCTCTTCCCCTTAGTTAATCTTAATTCCATTTTTGTTGCCAAGTTGGTTTATACCGGCTTACATCTCATATCGGTCCCACCCAAGAGAAAATGTACAAAGAGAATAGTCCAAACTGAAGGGAGAGCCTTCACAAGAAAACGTAAAGCCCATCGATAATTTGGCCAAATCACAAGATCTAGAGAACCACTCCACTATTAAACGTTGTAGAGTCTAATTGGGCCTCAGTGGTGAGTTTGGTTCCTACTGTTGAGTCAAGGGATTTAAGGCCCGTCAACAGAATCTTCTCGAATAATCAAGAAGAATATAAGAAGTAAGGAATGTCCAAATAATGAAGAAAGAAGAATATTGTGAGAAACTTGAACAAAAACTTGTCTCATTGATGAAGAGCTTAAGAAACTCTCAAGTTCAAAAATACTTAATACAGCTTGGATTCATGGGTGAAACTTCATACAAAGAAGATGAAAATACCAACAAGAAGGTTGAAGAAATCTCTACACAGAAAGTTGATGAGAAGTGGACCAGGATACCAGAAAGAAGGAATGATTACAAAAGAGATGAATATCCAAGAAGACCTCCTACCTTTAGGAATCAAAGAAGCTTCAATCAGTAAGAAGGAAACAATAGAAGAGTAGATCATGAACCCAGATTGACTACATCACAAAGAAGGTCACTTACTCCTAGGTATCAAAATTTCTTTCTTGGTCATTTTTATACTTGCAAAATTTTCGGACATAAGGCAATTAATTGTAGAATCAATGAAAGGAACAACTATGCAAGAAACATGAATGGTGTAAATAGAAGATATGGAAACAATCATGTATTTGTCAACATAAGTTATAATTCATTTTACCCATTGATGGACAAAAATATTGTATGCTAAAAATGTAATTATCTTGGTCACAAAGCATGAGATTGTAGACATATGAAGGAAAATGATCCTATGCCAAATGTCCCTATGCCAACCACAGTATGGAGAAGGAAAGAGTTTCCAAACAATGAATATTGTCGAATAGTATTGACCGTTGAAGAATGTAAAGAAGAATATGAATGGTACATAGACAATGGATGTTCTTCACACATGATCGGGGATCAAGACAAATTCATCAGCTTGAAGAGAAAGGGTGGCAATGTTTCATTTGGAGATGAATCATCTGCCAAAATACTTGGAGAAGGTGTATTAGAGCTTAGATGCAAAAATTCAAAAGCAAAGAATGTCCTATTGGTTGAAGACTTGAAGCATAATCTCCTCAGTGTTAGTAAAATGTGTGATTGAGGATATACTCTCATGTTTGACTCACGAAGATGCAAAATTAAAGAAGAAGGTTCAGGAAGATTGGTTGCAATTAACATATACATCCTAGACCAAGAGAAGAGAAATCGGATTGAAGACACACTAAATACCTTGAAGGAAGAAAAATACAAGAAGACCGGAAAGAAAAATACAAGAAGACCGGAAAGAAAAATGAAGTGTTATTAAGTGATATATGTTCAGGGGGAGGAGCCCCAAAGAAGAACGTCACCTTATGCCATTGAAATCAAGGGGATCAGCCCCACCCTTTGCCATTGATGTCAAAGGGGGAGAGAAAATGGGATCATGATGATAGGGGGAGGATGAGTGTTTCCATCAATGACAAAGGGGGATATTGTTGGAAGATTGGTTGTTGTCGTTGATGTCAACCCTAGTCATTGGTTGTAGTCATTGATGTCAACCCTAGCCATTGGATTTTGGACCCCATAGTTGACCAAAGTAGATAGACATGAAGGAAAATATGCATACACATACAACACCCATGGATGGATAGTATAATTCATGTCGCTTCTGGTGGTATGTGGCATGTCACGTGGATCCTCACGATTAAGGAGAAATGAATTTTTGAAGATGACAATGTGAATTGAAGCAGAAACTACATGTCGGCCATAATGTTAAAAGGAAGTGACATAAAGGGTATAAATACATACCATTATACATTCATTTTTTAACACACACAAGTTTGTTAATGAACAAGGAGATATAAGTTGAATTTCACAGGAAATCTGAAGTAAAGAAGGTCGAATTTCAAGGGAGGATGAAGTATTTTGGTGATGTATTCTAAGGTGTTCCGGGTAAAACAGTCATAACGTTTTCATAGAAAATCCAAATGAAGTGAGATGAATTTCATTGGAAAGAGTACAGGATGTAATTTCCTATGTAAAAATTTCAGAATCTGATGTTAAATATTGAGCATGGGGAATGTTGTACAGGTTCGCTCTCCTCAATAAACCAGAATTGAATAAGGTCTACCATTTTCTCTATAACTCTTTTTCTGGGAGGATTCAAGGAGTGAAACTTGGAGGAGTTTCAGAGAATACATTGAGTAACATTATCTGTAGGATCATATTATTCCAAGAAGTGAAGAATTGCAAAAATTGAAGAAGTCTCAGGAAGCATTATCAGGTTCGATGTGATGGTTGGTTGATGGTGATAATTTAATCTAAAGTTTTATTATCTCTCATATATTCTTGGGTGGAAGGAAGGGTCAAGGATGGAGAGGTAAACCCTCTCTTGATATTGGAGGATTGTATCTTCCTTTTGGAGTTTTATCCCTCCCTTTATATTTGGAAGTTGTAGCTACCTTTGGAAGTCATTACTTCCCTTGAACAATAACTATTGATTATTTATCATATATCGTGCATGGTGTATTGTGGTGTGTTGGTGTAAATCTTCTACTATTGTTCATTGCTCATTGGATATAATTGAATATACAATATGGTTGAAGTATAAGTTGATTTTTTTTTATATATTTACATGATACTAATTCACCCCCCTCTTAGTATCATCAATTGGTATCAGAACAGGTTACCTTCAATACAGTTTAACCACTGGAAGGAAGATCCTAAGTAGAAATGGAAGACAACATTCTAAATGGGATTCCACCATTTGATGGAAGAAATTTTGAATACTGGAGTAATAGAATGGAAACTTACTTGAAATCTCTTGGGGAAGATGCTTGATTCTTAGTTGCTTCGGGATACAAGGATTTGAAGAAACCAAAGACTGCAGCTCAAAAGGAAGCAAGAAAGAACAAAAAATTGGCAATAGATGCCATCCTGGATGGATTGACATATTCAGTGAAATCCAAGGTGGGATCATGTGCATCAACAAAAGATATTTGGGACAAGCTACAAGACCTTTATGAAAAGGAAGAAGCAGAAGAAGAAGAAGAAGAAGTTGCAGCAAATTATAACATCTCAGATTTCAAAGAAGCCAATAGAGGTGAGTTCTTTTGCTTTAATTGTGAAGGAGAAGGACATGTTGAATGTGAATGTCCTTATCCAAGGATTGAAAGAAATGATACTGAAGAATAAAATTCCAATGAAGAAGAAGAAAATCATGAAGCATAAATGATTCAAGAAGAAGATGAGAATCTTAAAAAAACGAAGCATGTTGAGATTGAAAATAGCAAGCTCAAAAACATGCATATAAAAGTAAGAAGTGAATTGGGTAGTTGTGAAAATACAATTGAAATCTTGAAGAAACAATTAGAAGACTTTGAGAAACTTAGAGAAGAAACCATTTCCTTGAAGACTCTACTCGAAGAAGCAAGAAAAATAGAAGAAGTAAGGAATGTCCAAATGATGAAGAAAGAAGAAGATTGTGAGAAAATTGAACAAGAAGTTGTCTCATTGAGGAAGAGCTTAAGAAAATATCAAGTCCCAAAAGACTTAACACATCTTGGATGCATGGGTGAAACTTCATATAAATAAGATGCAAATACCAACAAGAAGGTTGAAGAAAGCTCTACACAGAAATTTGATGAGAAGTGGACCAGGATACCAGAAAGAAGGAATGATTACAAAAGAGATGAATATCCAAGAAGACCTCCTACCTTCACAAAACAAAGAAGCTTCAATCAGTATGAAGGAAACTACAGAAGAGTAGAGCATGAACCTAGATGGACTACATCACAAAGAAGGTCACTTACTCCTAGGTATCAAAATTTTTTTCTTGGTCATTTTTATACTTGAAAATTTTTTGGACATAAGGCAATTAATTGTAGAATCAATGAAAGGAGAAACTATGCAAGAAACATGAATGGTGTAAATAGAAGATATGGAAACAATCGTGGATTTGTCAACTGAAGTTATAATTCATTTTTCCCATTGATGGAAAAAAAATATTGTATGCTACAAATGTAATTATCTTGGTCACAAAGCACGAGATTGCAGATATATGAAGGAAGATGCTCCTATGCCAAATGTCCCTATGCCAACCAGCCTATGTTGCTGATAAGGAAATAGGAAATTGTATTTTATCCATAGATGATGATTTCCAAGAATGTACAAAAAATGAAAATAAAAAAAATAGAACCTCCAAAGAAAAATGTAAATATTAGAGATGGGATGTGGAAAATTTTCTTTGATGGTGCTTCATCTTGGGAAGGAGCAGGAGTTGGAGTATTATTTGTGGAACCAAGCAATGAGTATTACATCCCTTATTCTTATAGATTGCAATGGGACATATATTACACAAATAATGTATGTGAATATGAAGCTTTAATTTTAGGATTAGAAGTTGCTAGAAAATTAAAAATTCAACATTTGATACTTTATGGGGATGTTGAACTTATTGTAAAACAAATTAAACAACAAAATCAAGCTACGCATCCAAGAATGAGGTCTTATATAAATTGTGCATGGGATATGATAGAAAACTTTTTATTATCATTCAACATTTATGTTATTCCCAGATTGCATAATCAACAAGTCAATTCCTTAGCTAAAGTTGCAGCTAACTTCATAACACCTACTGTGCTGAAATTGAAGTATCATGTCAACATGAGACATAAACCTTCTATTCCAAATAATGTTCACTATTGGAAATTTTTTGAAGATGATGAACAAATAAAACAATTTTTGGAAATGATAGATGAATTTTCCGAGACACACATAGATCAGGAAAATCCAAATGATCCAGTTTGGATCATGCAAGAAGGAGAAAATCCAAAGAAATTCAAAGATAGAATTGAAAATCATATAATGCTCTTGCTGAAGAATAATCAAATTCACAAGGGTCTTATTCTATTAGAAATATTGTTCGACCAAAATGACATACCTTTAAAATCTACCTTGCAACCTCAGCCAGAAGAAGTTGAAGATTTCAATGTAGGATCAAATGAAGATCCAAAAATGGTCAAATTGTCTAAATATATTCCAACTGATTTGAAGAGTAAATATGTTGAATTAATCAAATAATATAAAGATGTTTTTGCAAGGTCATATGAAGACTTAAAAACTTATGATACTTTTGTTATCAAGCATAAGATTCCACTAAAACCAGGTATTAAGCCTTTCAAGCAAAATCTTAGACAAATAAATCCAATTCTCTTGTCGGTAATAGAAAGGGAGGTCAAAAAGATTCTTGATGTAAAAATCATCGTACCACTTTGTTGGCAGCCAATTCATTTTTTTTAATTTGCCCTAAAAATATGCCTACACCCCTTGTCTCATTAACGACAAATCATCGTCGCATTGTGCTACAAGACATCGTATTCATTTTTGTGACAATTGCAATTTGGTTTCATTTCAGTTTTCACAACTGAAAGTGTGAAAACACCTCTTTCGTTGCTTAGATTGTCGTCGTCTTTTATTGATTTTGCTGAAAGACACTTGACCATTGGTTTATCACATTACTGCAAAAGATTTTTGATTCAAACTTGTACTCTTACCTTGATTGTGCATTTGGATCTGTTTGATTACTAAGCCATCGAGCATGAAGATTTATTGGTTACCTTTGACTTTGTAAAGGTTGTGATTGATTTTGGTTTTATATGCTTTGATCCTTCTTGCTATGAGCTCGTGACTTATTGATCATATAAGATTTTTGGTTGCAATGTTCTAAAAACTTTGAAATATAAACATTTGGATGTGCAACGAATGCATTGGTAAATTTATAAGGTCGATTTGAGAATAAAAACAATGGTTTGAGTTTCACAAAAGCGCATGGATTAATCTTTTGGATTTCTATAGGTCGAATCGATGCTTTGTGTATTGTTTTATGAGTTGATGTTACATGGAGCGATCATAGTTTTAAACTGTGCTTTGGCATGAATGAATTAACATTGGTTTGAAACGTTTGATTGACACGACAGATTGTTGGATTTCATGTTGAATAGAACTGTACACTTGGCGCATGATGATAACATATGGTGTTGGTTCTATTTCGGATGAGTGGCACGTTGATATGGTTGTACACCTGTTGGGTTGGCCGATACATATGTTTTAAACGATTGTAATTATGGATTGAATAACACTATACACAGTCATTAATACATTGCGTGGCGGTGGTAATCCCACCACCTTCGCATGCATGCAGTTAATTCCGGCCTCCCTGAGCGCTAAAACTGTTAAACCCTATCGTTTTTTACCCTGTGCATTGTTTTGTTTAATCCAAACCCCACCATGCACAGAAGCTATGGCTCCTGTCGTAAGGGCTGAGCCCAACGGGTGCCAAGCACTGTTAATGTTTGATGGTGTGTATAGCGACTTGGAAGAGTTAGGCTGGCTCCCGTTTATAAGGAAATTCGATGGTCATAACCTCTCTGTGGCTCGGCAATTTGCATTGTCGTTCGATGGCTGCCGAGCCAAAGTTGGAGATGTCCAGCTTGAAATCACTGAACAATTTCTCAGCTTGGCAACCAGCTTGCCTGTTACGGGACAGAAATGGTCCAAAAGCTGCAAGGTTGACGATGTCCCATGGACATTGTTATTTCAGTCTCGGACAGTGAACTCATGCGACAGAGGTTTGCCTGTGAAGATGTTGAAACCCCGCTGGTATGATCTCTTGATGATTATCAAGCAATTTGTTACTTGTGAAGGCAGGTACGGGTTCATTTTCTTGTTTCACCTGCATTTATTAGTGGTGTTTATGGGTTTCGAACTTAGTATGCCCTATTATTTGCATCGAAGTTTGTTCAAAATGGCTAAAAGGTACAAGCGCAGCCAAGCTGACACCAGCCTATTCCATTTGGGGTTGATTAAAATGATAGTGGTTTACGAGTTAAGGTTGCGTGGTGATTGTTGGGCTGTTTTCCTCAGCCATAATGGCTTCGAAGAGTTGGACCCTCCACAGGTTGATAAGCCTGTGGTGACCGAGACCAAGCCTACCCCTGTGCCTTATAGTGTTTTACTACCCAAACCTAAACCCGATTCGCCTACAAGTTTGCCTATGGCTGTGACTAAACGAGCCAAAGTTGATAAACCCGCGACCAAAAATCCAAAACCTAAGACTGGTGCTAATTCGAAAGGCAAGAAAAATGCAAGGTTAATCTCGCGCATGGCGAGGAATAAACCCAAGCGCCCTGTTAAAATAGAGCCTATCGTGGTCAGCGAAGACTCTGATTCTGAAGTTGAACGTTTTCTTGCTGAGGAGTATCCTTACTCAGAAGGCTTGTGTAACAAACCTCCTTATGATTTTGTCAAGAATTTGCCACCCTGTCTGCGGGATAACCCTGACTTCCCTGGTATTAAACCACCCCATGAAACCCTTGGTGAATCATCGAAACCCTCGAATGATCAACCTGTTGTTTCACCTTGCGATCAATGTGGGTTATGGTTGGAAAGATACTACTTGGATGTACCTACGTTG
>SNQJ01S0148222.1:23750-39015 GCA_010110895.2 Picea sitchensis | reverse complement strand
AGTCATCAATGAAAGTTAAGAAATACTTGCACCCAGAAAAACAAGGATAAGAAAGTGGACCACACAAATCACTATGAACAAGATGCAAAGGACCTGAGGCATGCCAAGAGGCACATTTTTCAAAATTGTCCCGATGATGTTTGTCGAGAACACAACCGGCACAAACACCATCTCTGCATGAAACAAGAGGAAGACCAGTCACCATCTGTTGATTACATAGTTGTTGCAATGAGGGATAGTTTAGATGACCAAACCGCTCATGCCAAAGTTTTCTCAAGTCATTTCTATGAGCAACAAAAACTGATGAAAAAACTGATGACCCAAAGTTGTCAAACTTGTACAACTTGGTAATATCATTAGCAATTCCAGTTGCAAGAACATTCTTAGGATCTTTTAGATCCTTGATTACAACTTGGTGAGGTGAAAACTTGATGGTTTTACCTTCACATGAATGAGTGATTTGATATACTGATAGAAGGTTACAAGAAAGACTTGGAACACATAATACATCATTGAAATGACCATTATCTACTTGAACTATTCCATATCCTACAACACTAAGAGATCTATCATCACCAAAAAATATTTTCTTAGTGTTACATTCATTTAGAGCAGAAAATATGGCTTTATCCTTAGCCATATGATAATATGCTTCTGAATATATAAGTCACTCATCAGAAGAAGAAGAAGTAGTAGAATTTGAATTGAAGGAGAAACCAGAAGCATAAAGTGCATGTCCATGAGAAGGAGAAGTAGAATCAACACTAATGTTGTGCTTCTTCATCATTGTTTCTAAAGTTGCCATCTTCTTGAAACATTTGGACTCATCATGACCATCTTTATCACAAAAGTTGCAAAGTTTGTTAGTATTCTTACTTTTATATTTTTCTCCTTTGTCACCAGTAGGAGCTGAAGTTGTCTGAGCAGGTTTGGGACCCTTATGTTGTTTGTTGTTGTAGTGAGGATGTTGCTTCTTGGGATACTTGGGTTTATCTTTCTGCCGGGCAACTAAGGCTTTGTTGGAGGGACCTACAGCGTTGATCACTCCATATTGTACAAGCTTATCTTCCTCTCGAATCAAAGAAGCAAAAAAGGACTCAAGAGTGGGTTTTTCATAAGCTTCTTCCCCTATAGCCTCTCTCATGGCATAAAAGGTAGATACAAACACAAAATATGCACTACCTAGCTTAGAAAGAATAAGATAGATGCAACGCTCTTCCTCCATCTTTATCTTACATTCTTCACATAAAATTTTGAGTGTTTTAAACTTAGATAAATAGTCTCCAAGGTAAGAAAAATCACTTGGACTCAAGGCCAGTATTTGATTTTCTAACTATTGTGCTCGAATAATATTGAGTTTACCAAACAATTTCTTAAAGGTGGTACCTTAAATCAGGAGAGATCGACATTCTGATTAGTCCTCGTGCTTCGTCATTCCTTTTATCCCACTTGGCTTTCTTATCATCATCAGTGGATGCTTTTTCCTTTCCTAAGGTAATCCGGTACAAAAATTTACTTCATAATAAATCTTCCATATGAAATTTCCATTGGAAGTAGTTGTTGTTGGTAAGCAAGACATTACTTGTATAAGCCATATTAAATATGCAGACAATATGGACTTAAAAACTGAAACTGATGATCTGGATGGGAAGAGCTTGAAAATTTATGCGGTTTTAAAAAAAACGGCACTGAAAACGGACTTCCGATGTTAGAGTTATGCCCTTTTTAAAAAGGCACAATCGGTAACCAAATGACCACGTGATTGTGGAAGTTGCTTTATGAAGTGACCAACTTTTATAAAGAGAAGTGGGGATCACTTTTACAATGAAGTTAATTTATAACAGGAAAGTTGCATGCAAAATAAATAACTCTAAAATAAAATATTAAAGCTACTTATAGTGATTCACTTTTATACTTGAAGTGAAATACACTTTACAATTTTAGCATGAACTTTTTCAAAAAAGGTAACAAAAGAGAGACTTGAACTTAAGACCTCTTACTTAATAAGGCAAATTTTAACCAAATGATCTAGCAAAACATATTGTAATGTTCAGAAGGAGGATTGGAGTTGTTTTTGTTGTTGTTGTTGTTGAAAACGGCCTTGGAGAGCGTGCTAAAAATAAACTCTTTTCACACAAGAAAAAAATTTCGCTTCTCGATGACAACAAGGGTTAGATCTCGGTTAGTTTACCTGGAAGATGCACCTTTTCCTATCTGTTTTTTATTTTCTGAGATAGCACAGGGCATGGAGACAAGAGAATATGCAGATCTAAAAGAGTAGAAACCCGTAAATAAATAAAACAAAACCGAAATAAAACCAAAATACTACTCTGCAAAAAAATTTAAAAATGCGTATTCAAGCTTTATACCTCCGGATCTGACTATAATGGTCGTATCTTGGGAAAACGGAAACCTTTTCGAGTGAAACAAAAAGTGTTCCTGACTTAAACGAGCGCTTTGGACGCAATGGAACAGTCCTCTCAGCCCATAAATGTACGAAAATGGTATAAAGTGGAGATGAGGCAACTCAGCTTCACGATCTCGATCTACAACAGGAGCGGGTCTTCAAACAGGCTCTGATACCATGTTTGACAACACAAGTATTCCAACAGAGGATGAACACCTTCAGTAACCACTCACATAAATAGATCAAATATCAACACACCGATGTTTTCACATGGTAAAACCCCTACGGGGAAACATCCACGACCCCAGCCAACGCGGCCACTTGGAACAGTTTATTAATGCAAAGAAAAAGATTACAGAGAGATTTTACAAGAGAGTTTCTCACAATTGATCATCGGAAAATGACCCTCAATGCTCTTTAAATAGAGATCATGGACCAATCAGGTGTTAAGCCACGGATCAATGGTCGTTAAGATCTAGGAGAGTATGAACTGTCAGATCACTCTATGTTGGGAACATATCGTGACCGTCAGATTTCCTAACTACAAATGCATACTAATGCATACTAAAGAAACACACTAGAAAACACACTTTTACCTAATGACACAATAAACCAAGTAGATCTTACTAACTCCTAAGTGTCTAAATATCCTAACAAAAATTGAAGGGGACACCCTTCTAGAAATCAGCAAACAGAAATGGAAGAAAAATGCAAGCAAAGCCATCAGCGCAAGGGGCTCTTCAGGTGTCCTTGCAACCTTGTGGGTGCAGGACAAATTTCATTTAGAAATAACCTTCGAGACACATCATTGGATTTTCACTAAACTCTGTCATATTCCAAGTAAGATCTCTCTCTCTCTCTCTCTTCAATCTTTATGTTCCTGTCAAGTACTTTGAGAAGAAATATTGTTGGTAAATGCTAGCAGATTTTTTAGATATTTTCTCCCCTTCAAACATCATTCTAGTCGAATATCTAAACTTTATATTCAAACCAAAAGAAAAGAGAGGAGAAAATAGTAGCAAGGACCAAATGCTCCCCTTCATTGAGGATCTAGTCCATCAGTGGGACCTCCTTGATTTCAAGCCTTCGAAAGGCCTTTACACCTGGACAAATAATAGAGTTGGGGTTGATCACATCTCATCTCGCTTGGACAGATTCTTAATTAAGAGCACATTTCTACAATAAAGAAGGATAATCTCCTCCAAGATCCTACCAAAACTAACTTTTGATCACAAACATATCTTCTTGAATTTGGAAGAAGAAGAAAATATGGGCCCAATCCATTTCTGGTTCGTCCCTCTTTGGATAGAAAAGAAGGGATTTCTTGAAACAATCCATTCATCTTGGTCCTCTCCTACTTCAGGGTCTCCAAGCTTTGTGTGGGAGAATAAATTAAAAGCAACAAAACATGCATTGAAAACCTGGGTTAAAAATCCCATGAATACTCCACTGAGACATAGACAAGAGACTATTCAACAATTATCATATTTGCAAGTTGAAATGGAGACTAAAGACATATTCAACTCAGATATAGAGAAAGAACAAGCAAACCAAAGAAAAACTTTCTATGCTTTTCATCATGAAGAAGAGTATTGGAGGCTTAAGTCTCGAAACTTGTGGCTAGAAGATGGAGACCGAAACACCTCATTCTTTCATCGGCAATTCAAAACCCGCCTCTCCCGAAACCACATTTCTGAAATCACCTCCTCAAATGGATTGATCCACAAAGGGTTTGAGAAGCTCAAGGCTGCAGCAAAAACTCACTTCAAGGGAATTTACAAGGAAGAAGGCTCTGGCTCTGAAGAGGTTATCTCAGATTTCCTCTCACACATTCCCTCTCTCGTAAGAAGGAACGACAACTCAACACTAATGAAAACTTTTTCTAAAGAAGAAATCAACAACATCATTTGGTCCATGGAACCTGACAAAGCCCTAGGACCAGACAGATTCACAATCCATTTTTATAGAGCATGTTGGGACATAATCAAGACTGATCTTTTGAGGATGATTTAAGATTTTCACCAAATAGCTAAAGTCAGAGGCAACACTAACTCCATCTTCTTAGCTTTAATTTCCAAAGAAGTTAATCCAAGCTCCTTCTTAAGATTCAGGCCTATCTCACTCTACAATGCTTCGTATAAAATTTTGTCTAAGCTATTGGCAAATAGAATCAAGCTCATGCTAGAGAAACTCATTTCCCCCATGCAAGGTGGTTTTGTCAAGGGGAGACATATCCTCGAAAATGTAATACAGGTCCAAGAAACCATACATTCCAGTCACCAATGACATGCGCAAGGGATTTTGATAAAGCTCGACATGGAAAACGCTTTCGACAGGGTAAACCTCTCTTTCATGTACAAAGTTCTCCTATCTTTTGGGTTTTGCACCGATTTCGTTAGGTTTTCTCGATTTGAGGCTATACTGCCTTGATCCTCAATGTTCTCCAGTGTTGCTTGCTGATTTGTTGGTGACAAATCTTCAGCTTCGCTTTCAACTACAACTTCAGCTTCAGCCCTTGATGAGAACGGTGTTTTGAGAGGGGGTGTTTCTACTTATTGTGGATCACGTCCTCTTGGAGGATTGGCAAGGTGAAAAATGGATCCTGAAGAAGAATCTGCTCTGGCTATAATCTCATCAACAATGTTTTGTCTTCCCATATGTTAGGATTTCTTCCTCCACGTCCTCTTGTGCCTGTAATATTAGTATTTTGGGGGGTTCGTTCTCGCATTTGGTGATTCATGCAGACTATTCATTCCTAAAAAAAAAAAAACTAGTGTGCTTACCAAAATCTACAATTATCTTCCCTGGCAACGGCGCCAAAATGTTGGGCACTTTAATTGTCTAATTGAATGGAAAATCAAAGTGTTCAATATGAAATGTCAACCCAAGGAAGTCTGGTATTTAAAGATAATTTTGCATAGTCTATTCTAGATTATGGAAGCATCTCTAATCTAATTGTAGTAGGGAAGTTCTTTTAACAAAAACAAACAAACAATATTGCTGACACAATTGTGTTGATACAGCTGGAGTGCTACAGACTTAAAATCATAATTGTAATCTAAACTGATGAATCTACAAAAACCATGAATTGTCTATCTTAATCTAACTTTCTAATTTACTTTTGCAAGAAGAAATTATATGCTATTGCTGAAGGGAAATCTACTTATTGCAAGAAGCTACTTCACACTCTTAATTCTCCAAAACAAGCTTTTAACCTAATGCAGAAAAAGGAAAAGCAGTTCTCCAGCATGTTCAGCAACTGACTTCTAATTCTCATGAGACAGGTCTATGTGCATTTACCAAGAAGGAACTAAACTGTAACAATAGTTGTATTCAGAAATATCTAACAGTTAAACCATTTGCAATGAAAACAACTAAATCTAGAATTCGAAACAGAGGGGAATCGGTGAGGAAGGTGGGCCCTTTCCTTCTCATTAAATCCACTCAAAAGATAGGTTACAGTATGCTAAAGAAATTCAATCCACTTCTTCATTCATTTGCCAGAAAGATGTCTGTGTACAATAATTGTTCCTTTCTTCAGTTCAAGCAAAAAGACTAACAACCCTTTACATTACAAAATCTCTACTATTTATAGTCAGAGTCAATTAGTGTTCAGAAACAGAGCAGTCCTGAGAATCCTCGATTCTCAGGCTGTTCGTTAGATATCATTAATACCAAATCTTTAATTCTCCTTCATCAACATCGTGAGCTAGCATTCTAATCAACAGGTGTTGCAGCAGTCGTATCACAACAGGACTGGTGGTGTCTGTTGTAACAACTTCCGAGATTAATAGGCTTCTGTCGTAGCAGTTGTGTAAAAACTTCCAAGATTGATGGGTGTCTGTTGCAGAAGTCCTGTAACAGCTTCCAGGATTGATGGGAATCCATTGCAAAAGTCTTGTAACAACTTCGAGGAATTGCGCATAGCTGTGACAACAACGAGTTTCTTGAAGGGGGTTGTTCTAACACTTTGATCATTAGTTGAATTATTTCATGGGTAAAATATGTGAACGTTATCAATCAAACATGATAAGTAAATGAAAACATAAAATCAAGATGAATAGTTTGTACCTTGGGAAAAAGGGTCTTGGTGCTCATTATAATAGTCATTTAGCTTAGGAATGAGAAGGTTGAATGATCAAAAGGTGTAGTGAAAAAGGGGCATTTCAGGGTCCTAACATACCCCCCAACTGAAGACATTGCATGTCCTCATGCAAAACACATTCAAACATATTTTGTAGCTGAAGTAGATCAGTATCTCCTCCAGTGCAAAATTGTGAAGAGAAATTTTTGAGTGCCGGCAATGTAGAATGTTGTGTCAAAAAGAAAATATGTTGAGTCAACAATCTGTTTGGGTTTCTTTATGCTTGAGAATAGGATTAGTTTGAGTTGCTTGAGTAACAACTCAAAAAGAAAACAAAGGTTCTTGTTTACAAGCTTCTGGTATACCAGGAGCTGATTTATGATGATGAGGTCTCCTCTGTTTTACTAATTTTTGTGTAGCAGGAAGTCCATGTTCAGTCTTGATTGGTACATTTGTTGGTCCTGTAGCAACTGGAACTTTGACTATCTCATATCCTGCCTCATAGTAAATGTTTCCACACTCAAAACACATTAGTTCTTTGTTTCTGCCCAAAATAGCTTTTGTCAATGCTAGGATGTCCATTGTTATCCCCTCTGGATTGTTTTATCTGGCATCTTCCACCTCTTGTTTCAAGGTTTTTAATTCATCCTTGAGGTTAGCATTCTTTGTTTTTAGTGCAGCGATCCTGGAATTTTCTGTATGTTTGATCTTATGCTCTATTTGGGCAAACAATTGGGCAAGTGGTACATCCTTAACATGATGTGGAGTTGTGGTTTGTGTAACAGCTGTGTCCGTCAGGACTGGTTCTTGTGGATCAGTCTCGACATGGACAGTTGGTGCTTGTGGAACATCTGTGTCTATCAGGACTAGTTCTTGTGGAGCAGTCTTGACATTGTCGGTTGGGTCCAATATTACTAGCTCTGGTAGGACAATATTATGTGGAGCAGTTGGTTTTGGTGTTATAGTTGTATCTGTCAGGACTGGTTCTTGTGGATCAGTATCGACGTGGGTATTTGATTCTTTTGGAACTGTCTCTGCATCAACCATAGGGAATAGTGGACGAAGAATAGGAACGACCTGCTCCATATCTTGTCTTCCAATTGTAGCTTTGACAAACCTGGTAGACCTCGTTTTTCTCCTGGGTAAAGTAGAAATAAAAGTAGTGGTTTGCTTCTTCATTGCTGGAGGAGGAACAGGTTGTTCTTCCTCAAGAACACAAGGAGGATATTCTAGTATATTGGGGTCTGTGATGATCTGGATATCGTCAATGGACATGGGATGCACAGAATCATCAGGCAGCACCGATGATTCTGCTGCAAATTGAGTACATTCATTTTGAAAGGAGAAGATAGTTTCCAATAGTTCTGGGCATAAGGTAAAACCTGGTATTCGTACCCCTGGAGAATTCTCTATTGTAGTAGCCAGATGGTTCGGATTTGATGTTGATCCAATTTGATCAATGGATCTTCGAGGTTTTCCTTTGAATGGACGTTTCCTTTTCTGTGAAGATGCACAGGTAATGCTAATAGGTGCTTGATCGGTTGTAGCAGTAATAGGAGAATCTCGTGTGATTGCACCAGCAATAGGAGGGGTCAATGTGATAGTTGGTGCCTTAGTAGAGGGGGTAAGCGGTCTTGATGTTATAGTGGACCGTGCTATCCTTTCTCTCTTTTTAGGTAATGCAGAGGTAGGAGCAGGGTTTTTCTTGTCAGAGGCAGGGGGTTGGATTTCAATAATCGGTGTATCAGCCAAGTGTTGTGATTGTGGTCGAGAAATTGCCTCTTCATCTATTTGTTTGTCCACAGCTATAGCCTGTTGTATTGCAAAGTTGTCGAGGCTTGTCTGTGTGGTGCCAGGATGGCTTCGGGTTACACAGTTTCTCTTCTGAGTCGTCTTACGGATAGTGACAAAAGGAGTTTGGACTCCTATTGCAGCCTAGGGTAGAGGCTCTGGAAGAGGTCCATGGGTTGCAGTTTCAAGGACTGGTGCAATCCTTTCTGGATTTACAGACTGTGGTTGGTCTGTTGCAGCAGGTAATGGGTTATTGGAAATGCCCATACCTCTACGAATTAATAGGCCGATGAGTCTATGATTAGAAATGTAGTTCTTGGGGCTCTTAGATTTTTTTACAAAACGGGCCATGATATGCAATGATTGTAGGAGATAATAAGGAATGTTTATCAATTTCTGAGGTCGCTGATGTGATAATAAGATGAAATCAGAAAAATAAACAACTTGGTATCGGCCTTCGCAGGTGATGTACCTTTTAAGAAATTCTGAAACTTTCCCCCATGGCTCTGGTAAGGAATTGATGTCTACACCTCTGGCCTTGGTCTGAACTCTCTCAGTGTTGATGAGGAACCCCTTATGTGCATCCATGAGATGTGTTTTTCTATTAAACCAATGGTCTCTTGTTCTTGGCAACCCTGTTACAGCAACAATGCTTGCTTTTGTTACTGGAATCCTTACCCCATTCACCATTGAATACCCTTCAGTAAGATTTTGACTGAACTCCAATACTNTTTTTCATAAGCTTCTTCCCCTAGAGCCTCTCTCATGGCATAAAAGGTAGATACAAACACAGAATATGCACTACCTAGCTTAGAAAGAATAAGATAGATGCAACGCTCTTCCTCCATCTTTATCTTACATTCTTCACATAAAACTCTGAGTGTTTTAAACTTAGATAAATAGTCTCCAAGGTAATAAAAATCACTTGGACTCAAGGTCAATATTTGGTTTTCTAACTATTGTGCTCGAATAATATTGAGTTTACCAAACAATTTCTTAAAGGTGGTACCTTAAATCAGGAGAGATCGACATTCTGATTAGTCCTCGTGCTTCATCATTCCTTTTATCCCACTTGGCTTTCTTATCATCATCAGTGGGTGCTTTTCCTTTCATAAGGTAATCCGGTACAAACATTTACTTCATAATAAATCTTCCATATGAAATTTCCATTGGAAGTAGTTGTTGTTGGTAAACAAGACATTACTTGTAGAAGCCATATTAAATATACAGACAATATGGACTTAAAAACTGAAACTTATGATCTGGATGGAAAGAGCTCGAAAAGTTATGCGGTTTTAAAAAAAACGGCACTGAAAACGGACTTCCGATGTTAGAGTTATGCCCTTTTTAAAAAGGCACAATCGGTAACCAAATGACCACATGATTGTGTAAGTTGCTTTATGAAGTGACCAACTTTTATAAAGAGAAGTGGGGATCACTTTTACAATGAAGTTAATTTATAACAGGAAAGTTGCATGCAAAATAAATAACTCTAAAATAAAATATTAAAGCTACTTATAGTGATTCACTTTTATACTTGAAGTGACATACACTTTACAATTTTAGCATGAACTTTTTCAAAAAAGGTAACAAAAGAGAGACTTGAACTTAAGACCTCTTACTTAATAAGGCAACATTTAACCAAATGATCTAGCAAAACATATTGTAATGTTCAGAAGGAGGATTGGAGTTGTTTTTGTTGCTGTTGTTGTTGAAAATGGCCTTGGAGAGCGTGCTAAAAATAAACTCTTTTCACACAAGAAAAAAATTTCGCTTCTCGATGACAACAAGGGTTAGATCTCGGTTATCTTACCTGGAAGATGCACCTTTTCCTATCTGTTTCTGATTTTCCGAGATAGCACAAGGCATGGAGAAAAGAGAATATGTAGATCTAAAAGAGTAGAAACCCATAAATAAATAAAACAAAACCGAAATAAAACCAAAATACCTCTCTGCAAAAATTTTAAAAAATGCGTATTCAAGCTTTATACCTCCGGATCTGACTGTAATGGTCGTATCTTGGGAAAACGGAAACCTTTTCGAGTGAAACAAAAAGTGTTCCTGACTGAAATGAGCGCTTCAGACGCAATGGAACAGTCCTCTTAGCCCATAAATGTACGAAAATGGAAGAAAGTGGAGATGAGGCAACTCAGCTTCACGATCTCGATCTACAACAGGAGCGGGTCTTCAAACAGGCTCTGATACCATGTTCGACAACACAAGTATTCCAACAGAGGATGAACACCTTCAGTAACCACTCACATAACTATATCAAATATCAACACACCAATTTTTTCACGTGGTAAAACCCCTAGGGGGAAACATCCACGACCCCAGCCAACGCGACCACTTGGAGCAGTTTATTAATGCAAAGAAAAAGATTACAAAGAGATTTTACAAGAGAGTTTCTCACAATTGATCATCGGAAAATGACCCTCCATGCTCTTTAAATAGAGATCATGGACCAATCAGGTGTTAAGCCATGGATCAATGGTCGTTAAGATCGAGGAGAGTAGGAACTGTCAAATCACTCTATGTTGGGAACGTATCGTGACCGTCAGATTTCCTAACTACAAATGCATACTAATGCATACTAAAGAAACACACTAGAAAACACACTTTTACCTAATGACACAATAAACCAAGTAGATCTTACTAACTCCTAAGTGTCTAAATATCCTAACAAAAATTGAAGGGGACACCCTTCTAGAAATCAGCAAACAGAAATGGAAGAAAAATGCAGGCAAAGCCATCAGCGCAAGGGGCTCTTCAGGTGTCCTTGCAACCTTGTGGGCGCAGGACAAATTTCATTTAGAAATAACCTTCGAGACACATCATTGGATTTTCACTAAACTCCGTCATATTCTAAGTAAGATCTCTCTCTCTCTCTCTCTCTTCAATCTTTATGTTCCTGTCAGGTACTTTGAGAAGAAATATTGTTGGCAAACGCTAGCAGATTTTTTAGATATTTTCTCCCCTTCAAACATCATTCTAGTTGAATATCTAAACTTTATATTTGAACCAAAAGAAAAGAGAGGAGAAAATAGTAGCAAGGACCAAATGCTCCCCTTCGTTGAGGATCTAGTCCATCAGTGGGACCTCCTTGATTTCAATCCTTCGAAAGGCCTTTACACCTGGACAAATAATAGAGTTGGGGTTGATCACATCTCAGCTCGCTTGGACAGATTCTTAATTCAGAGCACATTTCTGGAATAAAGAAGGATAATCTCCTCCAAGATCCTCCCAAAACTGACTTTTGATCACAAACCTATCCTCTTGAATTTGGAAGAAGAAGAAAATATGGGCCCAATCCATTTCTGGTTCAACCCTCTTTGGATAGAAAAGAAGGGATTTCTTGAAAATGTCCATTCAACTTGGTCCTCTCCTACTTCAGGGTCTCCAAGCTTTGTGTGGGATAAGAAATTAAAAGCAACAAAACATGCATTGAAAACCTGGGTTAAAAATCCCATAAATACTCCACTGAGACACAGACAAGAGACTATTCAACAATTATCATATTTGCAAGTTGAAATGGAGACTAAAGACATATTCAACTCAGATATAGAGAAAGAACAAGCAAACCAAAGAAAAAATTTCTATGTTTTTTGTCATGAAGAAGAGTATTGGAGGCTTAAGTCTCGAAGCTTGTGGCTAGAAGATGGAGACCGAAACACCTCATTCTTTTATCGGCAATTCAAAACCCACCTCTCCCGAAACCACATTTCTGAAATCACCTCCTCAAATGGATTGATCCACAAAGGGTTTGAGAACCTCAAGGTTGCAGCAGAAACTCACTTCAAGGGCATTTACAAGGAAGAAGGCTCTGGCTCTGAAGAGGTTATCTCAGATTTCCTCTCACACATTCCCTCTCTCGTAAGCAGGAACAACAACTCAACACTCATGAAAACTTTTTCTGAAGAAGAAATCAACAACATCATTTGGTCCATGGAACCTGACAAAGCCCTAGGACCAGACGGATTCACAATCCATTTTTATAGAGCATGTTGGGACATAATGAAGACTGATATTTTGAGGATGATTTAAGATTTTCACCAAATAGCTAAAGTTGGAGGCAACACTAACTCCACCTTCTTAGCTTTAATTTCCAAAGAAGTTAATCCAAGTTAATCAAACATGATAAGTAAATGAAAACATAAAAGCAAGATGAATAGTTCGTACCTTGGGAAAAAGGGTCTTGGTGCTCATTATAATAGTCATTTAGCTTAGGAATGAGAAGGTTGAATGATCAAAAGGTGTAGTGAAAAAGGGGCATTTTAGGGTCCTAACATACCCCCCAACTGAAGACATTGCATGTCCTCATGCAAAACACATTCAAACCTATTTTGTAGCTGAAGTAGATCAATATCTCCTCCAGTGCAAAATTGTGAAGAGAAATTTTTGAGTGCCGACAATGTAGAATGTTGTGTCAAAAATAAAATCTGTTGAGTCAACAAACAGTTTGGGTTTATTTATGCTTGAGAACAGGATCAGTTTGAGTTGCTTGAGTAACAAATCAAAAAGAAAACAGAGGTTCTTGTTTACAAGCTTCTGGTATACCAGGAGTTGATTTATGACGATGAGGTCTCCTCTGTTTTACTATTTTTTGTGTAGCAGGAAGTCCATGTTCAGTCTTGATTGGTACATTTGTTGGTCCTGTAGCAACTGGAACTTTGACTATCTCATATCCTGCCTCATAGTAAATTTTGCCACACTCAAAACACATTAGTTCTTTGTTTCTGCCCAAAATAGCTTTTGTCAGTGCTAGGATGTCCATTGTTATCCCCTCTGGATTCTTTTATCTGGCATCTTCCACCTCTTGTTTCAAGGTTTTTAATTCAGCCTTGAGGTTAGCATTCTTTGTTTTTAGTGCAGCGATCCTAGAATTTTCTGTATGTTTGATCTTATGATCTATTTGGGCAAACAATTGGGCAAGTGGTACATCCTTTACATGTTGTGGAGTTGTGGCTTGTGTAACAGCTGTGTCCGTCAGGACTGGTTCTTGTGGATCAGTATCGACATGGACAGTTGGTGCTTGTGGAACATCTTTGTCTGTCAGGACTGGTTCTTGTGGAGCAGTCTCGACATTGTCGGTTGGGTCCAATATTACTAGCTCTGGTAGGACAATCTTCTGTGGAGCAGTTGGTTCTGGTGTTACAGCTCTATCTGTTAGGACTGGTTCTTGTGGATCAGTATCGATGTGGGTAGTTGATTCTTTTGGAACTGTCTCTGCATCAACCATAGGGAATAGTGGACGAAGAATAGGAACGACCTGCTCCATATCTTGTCTTCCAATTGTAGCTTCGACAAACCTGGTAGACCTCGTTTTTCTCCTGGGTAAAGTAGAAATAAAAGTAGTGGTTTGCTTCTTCATTTCTGGAGGAGGAACAAGTTGTTCTTCCTCAAGAACACAAGGAGGATATTCTAGTATATTGGGGTCTATGATGATCTGGATATCGTCAATGGACATGGGATGCACAGAATCATCAGGCAGCACCGATGATTCTGATGCAAATTGAGTACATTCATTTTGAAAGGAGAAGATAGTTTCCAATAGTTCTGGGAATAAGGTAAAACCTGGTATTCATACCCCTGGAGAATTCTCTATTGTAGTAGCCAGATGGTTCAGATTTGATGTTGATCCAATTTGATCAATGGATCTTTGAGGTTTTCCTTTGAATGGACGTTTCCTTTTCTGCGAAGATGCACAGGTAATGCTAATAGGTGCTTGATCAGTTGTAGCAGTAATAGAAGAATCTTGTGTGATTGCACCAGCAATAGGAGGGGTCTGTGTGATAGTTGGTGCCTCAGTAGAGGGGGTAAGCGGTCTTGATGTTATAGTGGACCGTGCTATCCTTGCTCTCTTTTTAGGTAATGCAGAGGTAGGAGCAGGGTTTTTCTTGTCAGAGGCAGGGGGTTGGATTTCAATAATCGGTGTATCAGCCAAGTGTTGTGATTGTGGTCGAGAAATTGGCTCTTCATATATTTGGTTGTCCACAGCTATAGGTTGTTGTATTGCAAAGTTGTTGAGGCTTGTCTGTGTGGTGCCAGGATGGCTTCGGGTTACACAATTTCTCTTCTGAGTCGTCTTACGGATAGTGACAATAGGAGTTTGGACTCATGTTGCAGCCGAGGGTAGAGGCTCTGGAAGAGGTCCATGGGTTGCGGTTTCAAGGACTGGTGCAATCCTTTCTAGATTTACAGACTGTGGTTGGTCTGTTGCAGCAGGTAATGGGTTATTGGAAATGTCCATACCTCTACGAATTAATAGGCCGATGAGTCTATGATTAGAAATGCAGTTCTTGGGACTCTTGGATTTGTTTACAAAACGAGCCATGATATGCAATTATTGTAGGAGATAATAAAGAATGTTTATCAATTTCTGAGGTCGCAGATGTGATAATAAGATGAAATCAAAAAAATAAACAACTCGGTATCGGCCTTCGCAGGTGATGTACCTTTTAAGAAATTCTGAAACTTTCCCCCATGGCTCTGGTAAGGAATTGATGTCTACACCTCTGCCCTTGGTCTGAACCCTCTCAGTGTTGATGAGGAACCCCTTATGTGCATCCATGAGATGTGTTTTTCTATTAAAACACCGGTCTCTTGTTCTTGGCAACCTTGTTACAACAACAATGCTTGCTTCTGTTACTGGAATCCTTACCCCATTCACCATTGAATACCCTTCAGTAAGATTTTGACTGAACTCCAATACTTCATCCTCACTAAACTCTTTCAACTTCTTAAAATACGATATCTAGCCTGCCTAAAGAAATGTTTGGTAGGCCTCTGGGTGTAGCAGCAAACTGTCCAGAGTTGTGGGTTCATGTCTCACAGCTGATCCACCCATGATGTTTCTTGAGAGTTACAGGCACGTAGGAGGAGTAACTATCACCTAAATCAGAGATGCAATAAGCTCAAACGTGATTTGCAGAGAGAATATAGTGTCTTAGTTAAAAGAAGTGTGGGTGGAAAGGTGGTGGAGG
>SNQJ01S0148222.1:0-15494 GCA_010110895.2 Picea sitchensis | reverse complement strand
GTTGTTGCTGGTATGGGGGTTGGAATTGTTGTTGAAAGAAGTTTGGTTGGTGTTGGCTTGGATAGCTGAGTTGTTGTTGAGGACCTCTCCCATATGGGTTCCATTGCCCATAGTGATTCAGTTGTTGGGGCATAGGTAACCATGCATTGGGATCCTGATAAGAGGGTGGTATTTGATTTGGAGGGGGGGCATTAGACTGTCCATATGGTAGCTGATTGTTCCAATATTTAAATGATGGATGAGAGAATTGAGAATTCATACCTTGACCTCTTGGCTGCCATTGTCTCCTTTGTGTGATCAGATAGACAACCTTTGCTTCCTCATTAGTTTCCTTCATTGATGCTTTTACCCCTAGTAGATAAGGACATTGGTCAGTGGCATGGTCTAATTCACAAATAAGGCATACCTGGACACTGTTTAGTGGGCACTCCCTTGGTGGATGTTTCTTTCTGCATTTTGGACAGAAAATGCATAATACTTGCTCTGGTTCTGCTTGTTTATGTTTGACCTACAAAGTATCCATTTGTGAGGCAAAAGAGTTAATCATATTTGTTTTGAAACTTTCTAACAGATTACCTATTTCTGCTCTTGTTGCGCCTCCATTTGTTGATTTTTGTACCCTTAAAAAAGTAGTATCCTTGGTAGTTGACTTATTCCTTGTATATCCTCGAGAACATATTTTGCATAGGTCTACAATGTCCTCATAGGATTCCTTAGATATATCTCCTTTACCAAGCATATTCAGCATATCTAATCAATCTTCTCTAACTCCTTTTGCAAAATGGTTTTCAGAATGTCCTTACTCACATCCGGATGGCCAGACCATTGTAGATTGTATTGGAGTCACTTCACAAAGTCTTCAAGGGTATTGTCCTCCTTCTGTGACATTTTGAACAACTCCTCTCTGTGTTCTCTTGTTCGATAGTAGTCTTGGTATTTGTGCAGGAAAAACTGCCTCATTTGTATCCATGTTGAAATGTTTTCCCCTCCAAGGCTCATGAACCATCTTAATGCATTTCCTTTTAATGTGGCTGGAAACAGTTTGAACTTATGCGCAGTGGTAGTGTAGTCATAGCTTCTACACAAAATGTCAAATTCAAACAGAAACTCATTCGAATCTTCAGTAGATAATCCATGAAAATTTGGGAGAGTCGAGAGAGGTATGTTTTTCATAGGAGCCATCCCTCGTGTGGGAACATCAGAAATAGGAAAAACTAGGGTAGAGATAGTGTTTTCATTGTTTACCTGATCCTCATTGTTCTATGGATTCTCTTGGTAAAGCTCTTCTTCATTATCCCCTTGATTCTCCATATGTTCTCTCTCCCTCCACTCAATATGAACAGTGTCCCACTCTTCCTTCGTGACTATCCGACTGTTGATCTGATAAACAACTTCTTCTAGGTTTTCTCGGTTTGAGGCTATACTGCCTTGATCCTCAATGTTCTCCAGTGTTGCTTGTTGATTTGTTGGTGACAAATCTTTAGCTTTGCTTTCAGCTACAACTTCAGCTTCATCCCTTGATGAGAACAATGTTTCCAGAGGGGGTGTTTCTGCTGACTGTGGATCACATCCTCTTGAAGGATTGGCAGGGAAAAAAATGGATCCTGAAGAAGAATCTGCTCTGGCTATAATCTCATCAACAATGTTCTGTCTTCTCAGTATGTTAGTATTTTGGGGGGTTTATTCTCGCGTTTTGTGATTCATGCATACTATTCATTCCTAAAAAAAAAAACAAGTGTGCTTACCAAAATCTACAATTATCTTCCCCGGCAATGGTGCCAATATGTTGGGCACTTTAATTGTCTAATTGAATGGAAAATCAAAGTGTTCAATGTGAATTGTCAACCTAGGGAAGTCTATTATTTCAAGATAATTCTGCACAGTCTATGCTAGATTATGGAAGCATCTCTAATCTAATTGCAGTAGGGAAGTTATTTTAACAAAAGCAAACAAACAATATTGTTGACACAATTGTGTTGATACAGCTGGAGTGCTATAGACTTAAAATCATAATTGCAATCAAAACTGATGAATCAACAAAAACCATGAATTGCCTATCTTAATCTAACTTTCTGATTTACTTTTGTAGGAAGAAATTATATGCTATTGCTGAAGGGAAATCCACTTATTGCAAGAAGCTACTTCACACTCTTAATTCTCCAAAACAAGCTTTTAACCTAATGCAGAAAAAGGAAAAGCAGTTCTCCAGCCATGTTTAGCAATTGACTTCTAATTCTCATGAGACAGGTCTATGCGCATTTACCAAGAAGGAACTAAACTGTAACAACAATTGTATTCAGAAATATCTAACAGTTAAACCATTTGCAATGAAAACAACTAAATCTAGAATTCGAAACAAAGGGGAATCGGTGAGGAAGGTGGGCCCTTTCCTTCTCACCGAATCCACTCAAAAGATAGGTTACAGTCTGCTAAAGAAAATCAATCCACTTCTTCATTCAATTGCCAAAAAGATGTTTGTGTACAATAATCGTTCCTTTCTTCAGTTCAAGCAAAAATACTAACAACCCTTTACATTACAAAAGCTCTGTTATTTATAGTCAGAGTCAATCAGTGTTCAGAAACATAGAAGTCCTAAGAATCCATGATTCTCAGGTTGTTCGTTAGATATCATTAATACCAAATCTTCAATTCTCCTTCATCAACATCGTGATCCAGCATTCTAATCAACAGGTGTTGCAACAGTCATATCACAATAGGACTGGTGGTGTCTGTTGTAACATCTTCCGAGATTAATAGGCTTCTGTTGTAGAAGTTGTGTAACAACTTCCAGGATTGATGGGCGTCTATTGCAGAAGTCCTGTAACAAATTCCAGGATTGATGGGCGTCCATTGCAGAAGTCCTGTAACAACTTCCAGGAATTGCGCATAGCTGTGACAGCATCGAGTTTCTTGAAGTGGGTTGTTCTAACACTTTGATCATTAGTTGAATTTTTTCATGGGTAAAATATGTGAACGTTATCCATCAAACATGCTAAGTAAATGAAAACATAAAATCAAGATGAATAGTTTGTACCTTGGGAAAAAGGGTCTTGGTGCTCATTATAATAGTCATTTAGCTTAGGAATGAGAAGGTTGAATGATCAAAAGGTGTAGTGAAAAAGGGGCATTTCAGGGTCCTAACATGGATTATCTTCAAATTCTTCCCCTTATTCTGGGTCAGGTACTTATGTGGGGCGAGCATGTTTTAAACTTTGCGATATCCGAGGTTGAAGTCGCTAAACTTCAACACCGCAATCTTATCTTGGTCTGCTTGAACTGCATGTATCCCCTTTGGGAGGTACACAATTACCAAGGTGTATTCAAAATATCTAGGCACATTGTCTCGATTTACTACGTCGCTCAAGGGTGGAATATAGGCAGGTAATATGGTCAGGATTAATTTAGCATTCGCTAGATCATCCTTGTGCTTGGTTCACTTTTCATCAGATGGTCGAGATGGTCCGGCTTCATGAGCAATGGATGGAGAGGTTGGTAGTCCTCTCATCGACGATGCTTGTACACCTATACACATCGACATGACTCTTTCAGTCATGAGGTCGATCAAAACTTCTTCAACAACTTTCTCTACAGTGCTCAATTCGTCTGACATACACACTCGGGGTTAACAATCTCAGGTTCGGGGAATAACTTAGACATTGTAGTAGGATAGACAGCAAGAGTGCGATGACCAATGTATAAAATAAACTTAATCTGCGGGCTCAAACTCTTAGTTGGAAAAAGTGTTCTCAGTGCATGGCGCGACGAGATAAATAGGTAACTCGGCAACGGGTCGCTTGCAACGGGTATGAAGCCTTCATTAACTCTGTTATGTCCATTATGGCATGGTCCCAACGGTCGGATGTTGAGTTGTCTGTCCATAATTTTTTCTTTTTCCGTTTGGATTGTTGGTATAGAGGTTATAATGTCCCCAACGGCTATATTGCTTCGCCATGGCGAAGTGCCATGTGTCGTTGTTCTGATATCCCGGCGAAGCTCCAATTTTACAAATTTTTCTTCTGCGAGGTTTCTTATGGAACCTTCTACAATTTGTCAATCTTAGCTCACTTCTTGCTTAGATTTCTAGCCTTCTTCCCAATGAGCTTCATCTTGGTATGTCTTTTTCTATTCTGATTCTTATCTTCTTTTGACATAGTGACTTCACGTTGTTGAGATTCTTTCCTAAGATTCGAGGGTGATCCTTCTTCTTTATCTGGAATAGGTTCTTTAATATTATGTGGGTCTTATAGTGTTCTTGCAACTTCTATATCTAGGCCTCTGGTGTTAAATAGCTTCTATCTGTTCTTTTGTTCTTCAACCAAGTGTGTGATCTTTCTAGTCGTGAATTATTTTAACTCTTGCTTCTTCTGTTCTAAAACTTCTTCTTCTTCTTTCCTTCTGGCATGATCTCTTTCAATCCAAGGTTTTCCTAATAGCATGGTAAATGGCGCACTATTCTCAATAAATATAATAATCTCAAAATGTTCCTCTATCGAAGTTCCATTGGCATTCATAGGTATCCAGATGAGCTTTCCACATAGGTTTATCAGGTTTCCTTTGAATATTCCTATTCCTTCTAGTGAAGGAATCATAGCAGGATTCCCTATAGCTTCCCATGTTCTCTATCATGATATTCACCTGTGTTTCCTCATCTAGAACATAGTCAATGTCGAAGTCTCCTATTCTTTCTTCAAGGCATTATTTTTCTTTGAAGATCCTTGATAATCTGACATGTCGGTGATCATTCAGGGTTTCTCTTATCTGTAACAATACTTTCTTTAATTCTTCCTAGGATCCTTTCATAATATTAGTTTATGGATCAGCCTTAGGGTTTTCTTGTCTCATGTCCATTCCTTCAAGATTAGCAATCATTCTAGGACAATCCAATACTTCATGGCCCATAGCTTTACAACAAAGACAACTGGGTCTTTTCCCAGGGCATTCCTTAGCAAGATGTCTTGGTATTCTGCAATTGCAACAGAGGGTTAATCCTCTCTTTCTCTTAAATGATCCCCAACCTTTCCTGTACTGCGCAGTAGGATCATGGTAGCTAACCTGCAAAAAATTCTTTCTAGGATCCTGCATACACTTATTAGTCCAGACATTCTTTCTATGCATAGGTGTAACATATTTTCACTATTCTTATCAGATCTATTCATATCAAACCTTATTTCATCTATGAATATCGCAGTTTTCAAGATATGATAGAATCTATCAAATATACCTAGATCCATGCTTTAGAAACAAAAATTTCCACTTATCTTACTTCTACAGAGCACAAATCTTTTAGATCTAGAACTTTTTCAATATTCTTACCTTTATAAAAGCACAGATCTTTCAGATCTTACCTCTTTTAATCAAGAATTCTCACTTTTACCTTTCTTAGAGAAAAAATCTTCCAGATCTTACCTCTTTTCTTCAGATCGGACTTCTTTTCCTTAACATAGAGCTTGCTAAACTAGTAGAGTACTGCACACTAGAGAAACATATCTACACACAGAGCTTTCACAATTTCAGGTCAGATTTCTGCACAAAGCTTCTTCTTCCTTAGTTTCCAACAATCACAATTTCAGGTCTCGACAATGGAACCATTTGTTGGCACAGGGGCAGACCCAGGGTTCAACGCTACGAAAACACACCAACAAAACCCTAACTACTGGCCCTTTCGGAAACACCTGTGAAGAAAATGAAGTCTCACCCGAGGTAGAGGCAGGGGTGGTTGCAGGAATCAGGTGTTTGTAACCTTAGCTGGGACACGGATCTATGATTACATTACTTAATAGATCACTTAGCACCGTCATTTCATTCTTAGTTAACCAATATCTACTCCACAAAGAAAACAGAGCATCACAACATTCACCCTGATCTAATGTATTTAAGCACTTAGCATAAAGAAATGGATCAGATTTGGTATATTCAAACACTAAGAACATTTATCTATATCAGATCTAACATCCAGATTCATCATAAGCACAAAGAATAAACATATCTATCTATCTATAAAGCACTTAGCAAATAACACATGAATATATCAGAACATCGCATAGAGTAGAATAACACAGTATTTACGTGGCTCACCCCCACCCTAGGGCTACGTCCACCAACTCTTCTTCTTTATTAGCTTCAATTAGTCATCTACATGCACAGTGCCACAAAACCCTTACTCTGCATAGGACAGGATATCTGCGCAGCTCACTAGATCCTCCTTCCTTGTGTTACATCACAAAGCCTTCACAGTCTCTTACAATGACTTGCACTTAGCTCATCAAGTCTCATAGATTATGCACGAAGCCTTACAATTCTTGATCACACAGATCGAACTCCTAGCACTTAGCCAACTTTCACAACTCTTGCACACTACTTCTTACATTGCCTAGACTTCTATTTATACATACAAAATAGGCCTAAACATGGGTAAACCCATGCGCCGACATCCCATTCTCGTTACCCAAAAAGGGGTCGAGATCCCATGATCTCTGCTTCGTCTTGTGCTCCTCCTTCAACAGGCTGTCGAAGTCCTAAAATAGGTCAAACTTGACCAAGGATCTCCCAAAACTTGGTCAAGGGCCAACACTATGTCAAATACCCGAAATGATGTTATGATTTTCCCCTTAGCATTGAGTATGTATCGCTTGCTAAGTTTTATGTGTCGAATGATCAATAATATCACATTTGCACAGGGAAAAAAATTTGCATGAGTCGCCACCTTATGCAACCCTGAAATACGAATGTTATTAAAAATATTGAGCTCATCTTGACCTTCAACTTCCATAGGGAATTTAATCTTCTTGAACATCTAGAAAACTTCACCCCATTTGAGTGAAATCCCCCCCTTTCTGAATGAGTCTTGTAGTGTCATTATAGACAACCCCTAAGGTGTCAGGATCTTCTTCATGTCAACTTCCTCTTGTAGAAGACTATGCCATGGGATCTTCGCTAGTTCTTTTCTTTTGAGACGACATGTATGAATCTACGACAATCACAGTCAGCATTATCATATCAAACCAATAATAAAATATGACCTCAAAGTAAAAATGAAACATTAGTTTCGATAATCATGTAAAGTATTGAGTCTTTTGAGCAATATCTGGAGGTTTAAGATATACTCATCCATGCAAACATGTGTTGGTATCTGAGGAGCTATTGGTTACAATGTTAGGAATAAATTAATCATCTGAAGAGGATAGGATAACATGATAATGGGAGACATGGAGAGGTTCCGAGGAAAACCGGCTTCAAGAAAAAGTTTAGGTGAATCAACGAAGTTGTTGTCAACTATGTCAATGAAGAAAGGATAGTCAACAGAATTGATGAAAATTATGTTGATATAACAATGAAGTGTACCGATGATGTTGGTACAAACTACATCGAAATGGTTGAAAATATATTGAATCAGTTGTGGTAAACTATGTCGGTATGAATAAATGGGTACTAGAGAAGTTGTGGAGAATTTCATCGAAATAGGGAAATACGATCGACAATGATGTTTAGAACTACGCTGAAATGGGGAACTAACAACCAATGATGATGTCAAGAACCACACTGACAGAGTTGAGGTCGATGTTAATAACATCACTGAAACACTTTCTTATACACCAGAGAATTTGGCAATAACTTTGTCGGTATGGAAGGAAAAGAATGGGCGGGGTTTGTGACAACTTCGTCGATGTAACTACAAAATTGAATTTCGCTAAGTATTGGAGATCATAGTGAGAAATGAATCAGGGTTTGGATATGTTTATTCCAAGGACACTTTATTCCTTTTGTGAGGACCGATCAAATGTTAAATTTATGGTGTCAGTCCAAAACGGGGAAAAACTTTATTCCTAGGGTTTCGTGGACCAGGGAAAGGCCACTCAAACCCTGAACTAGTTGAAGATCAAGTATTTAGGGTGAAACTTAGTGGGAAAGGTAAGGCTCCTAGGGATTTAATCAAGGCGTCATTAGGGCATAGCATGGAGGGGACCACCTCATCGACAACCCATGTATGCATATAGAATGGGATGGTTGAGGTGTGGTTCCCAATAAGACAGAGGGAGGGTAAGTTAGGGAGAGGCGCAAGGGGACATATGATAGGTTTGTTGATGTAGGTTTAGTATGGGAAACCCTAACCCTAAAAACAACAAACATATAAATGAAAAAACAAGATGATAAGTTTTTTATCCTACCTGGCAAATGATGGATAGGTTGAAGGCAGAAGAGTTCTATGCTGATGAATGGGTACTCTCTTGAGTTGGGTTCTCAACAAATGATCGACGCTTATTCTCTTGCGTCAACATAAAAATAAACAATAAGATGAGGGGGGTAACTCTACATATAGAATCATCTTGGATTTTGAGGGTACCAGGGGGATTTGTTGAACGAGTTTAGTATTAAACTTTGTCTTTTCGGCAATGATGTTTGAAACTCCACTGGATGAACCGACAAAGAATTTGGGAACTCCTATGTTCATACCAAAGAATATAATGGGAAGTGCGTTGATTAAAGGTTTGGATCGAAGGAATTGTTTGAAACTCCTCTTATCGCACAACAAGCATGATGGGAACTTCTTCAGTTGTATCAAAGAAGATTTTGGTAACTCCTCTGACGTTAAGGTTCACATTTTTGGATATCTGTGAAGAATGTTTTCAATGCGTACCAGGGACGATGATGTGAACTCCTCTGATATATCACCAGAGTTCATGGGAACTCCTCTGATATGCCAAAGTTGTTTATTAAAATTTCTAAGTGTTAAACTAGAAACCAAACCAAGCTCGCAAGATAAAGTAATTTCATCAAAGAGGGATAAGAAGACTTTAATATCAATAAGTCAAGGTAGCTCAAAGGGACTTAAAACACAAATGGGGGTTCCCATTTTCTTAGCTAAAATTAATTCTATGAGAAAGAACATGAGAAAAAGGGAGGTGTTGATGCCTAGCACAATGATTGGCTACACACTAGGAAAATCCATGAATCTCTGCAAAAAGGTATCTAACATAAAACTTTTGAGAATGGAAACAGTGGCAGTGCATGACCCAAGGTAGAATGAGTAGGTCCCATAGTTTTTCAAAAGTGCAAAAAATTGACGAGGCAAATTTGTATGATGCAAGAAAGAGGTCAAGGTCGTTCCCAAAGAAGATTAATTACCACAGTATACTCTTTTGAACTAGATTGCTTCGAGAAGGAAAGAGAAGTACTACAAGGAAATGATGCATCAAGAATGTTGCGAATACAAATTGATTATGCATTTATCTAGTGTTTCTCCACTACTAGAGAGCATCCATAGCCCCGACGGAGTCATTGCGGTGTCACAATCCTTGATCTGTTGCCAGCGGGCATCCATAGCTCCAACAGAGATACTTGCATGTCCCACATTAGTTGGAATGCCTCTCCCCAAGCCTTTACCTTTATAATATGATTCTTTTAAATCCAAAGAGAGAGGTGGATGGGGGGATCCTAGTTTTCCTTTAAAGGCATGTGGGATGACACCTGTGAAATTGAGATCGTCTAACTCGATTATAGATGAGCTAATTCCCTGAGAAACATACCCTAAGTATCTCTTCTTTCTAAACCACTTTCCATTTAGTTTCAAAAAAGCACAAAACCTGTTCTTTCATATGACAATTGACTCACTCTTGATACATTTAAGAGTACAATGTTCGTCTGCTAATGAACTATGTTCCTCTACTAGATCTAACTTGAAGCAATGCATAGAAATGTTACATAGACGGATATGAATTTGTGTCTAGAAGAAAAAATGTAGATTTCCAGTCTTTTGATACCAATGTGTCACATCTTAAAATTTATTTGTATCCATGACACCAAGTTCTCTAAGAAGTCGAATGCAAGAAGTTTGAAAGAGAGAAAAGGAAAACTAACTAGCATAAAAAAACAAACAAAACTGCAAAGCATAAAATGAAGTAAGAAATGTGCAAAAGTAAATAAAAACAAAGCAAGAAATAAAAGAAGAGAAAACAGACTCTTTATTTATGTAGAAGGGGAAGTTGCCTCAAAGGATAGCTAATGTAATGCTTAAGAATTTTTCCATTGACGAGGAGGAGGTCTACATCCCCTTCAATATTTTTCAATTGGTAGGTACCTAGGACAATCTTCTCTTTGATTATGAAAGGACCCAGTCACAATTCTTGAAACTTTGAGTGTTTTCGTTTATCTCCATGTGGCTTGTCCCACTTGAGGACCAGGTCGCCAACTTAAAATTATTTTTCACCAGTATACTTTTGATCAAAATAGCATTTAATAGTTTTTTGATGAGCTTCAAATTTATTTTAATATTTGGTGTGGTTCTCTTCTAGTTTTAGCAAGGTGTCAATGCATTTTTGGATGACAAGGCATTCTCTCCCAAATGATTTTTGTGTGATATGAAGGGAAGGGACATAGATGTTTGAAGGAGAGTTCCATGTGGATGCCTTAGGAGTAACACGGTCATCCTAGAGGGAGTTGGGTAATGCATTGTGCCAATTCCTCTATTAGTCAACTACAATTTGTTTAAGGATATAGTTCAGATTTTTGTTTGTGGATTCAGCTAGTTCATTTCCCCAGGGGTAATAGTTGGTTACATATTTTAAAATGATCCCCTTCTCTAAAGAAAACTTAGTCAATTTAAGCAATGAAAAATATGTAGCATTATCAAATATAATAGTGTTGGGTACTCCAAACCTGGTCATAATGTGTTGTTCCAGAAAATTGATTACCACTTCATTATTTACCTTGGTTAATGGTATTGCTTCCATCCAATGAGTAAAATAATAAGTGGAGGTTAGAATATACATGTATTTATTAGATGAGTGAGGGTTGATCTCATTGATTATGTCCAATCCCCACTACTTGAAAGGCTCTTCAAAAGAAATGGGTTGAATTCAAACAACTTCCTTGCTCTTTGCTTCCATCCAATGAGTAAAATAATAAGTGGCGGTTAGAATATACATGTATTTATTAGATGAGTGAGGGTTGATCTCATTGATTATGTCCAGTCCCCACTACTTGAAAGGCTCTTCAAAAGCAATGGGTTGAAGTCGAACAACTTCCTTGCTCTCTTTTCCAGTTGATTTCTGGAAAATGTCGCAACTATGGGAGTAAGCATGGGAATCCTAAATATCGTGGGCCAATAGTATCATTCTCTTAAAATCTCATGGGATGTTGTTTCTCTAGAAAAATCACCTCCAACTGTTCCATCATGCATATCTTTGAGAACTTTGTCAATGTCTTGTTTCTCGAGACATTGGAGTAGAACTCTATCATAATTATTTATGAACAAGATACTATGAACCAGTTGATATTGTGCATAATTCATCCTTAGTGCCCTTATTTGCATGGAATTGAAATGATTAGGGGAAATTCCATGTTGAATATAATGTTTAATATCATTATACCAATAATTCTCGATTGGTGGAACATAAGGAGATTGTTGTGTATAGAGTGGTGGTTCCTCTTTCCATCCATCTTCTTAATTATCCTCAAGATTTGTGATCATGGTTGCTAGCTTACATAGGCCTTAACCTTTAAAGATGGTTGTTGGTTTGAATTTGAGGTCATATTCCTATAAATAAATCATCCAGTTGCCTTGTATCTCACCTAGTTCCATCTACACAAAGAGATATCTAACCTCCAGGTGAGGGATGATCACCTTAGTGTGTTTTTCCAATAAATAGGCTTGGACTGGTTAATATATTTGTGGATGGAAAAAACTTATTTTTCCACTGGTGGATAATTCAGTTTAGCACCTTGAAGTCTATTTCTCATGAACGTTATGGGGAATTATTTCCCTTGCTAATATTTTTGAGTGAGCATTGTTGCAAGAGAATGATCTGATGCAAATGTGTACAAAATCTTCAAAATCTAGACTTTGAAGAGAAGGTGGAATAAGTATGGAAGAATTGATGTTATCAAAGGAATCATTTTCAATCAATTTCCATTTCAATTAGACGTCCTTCTTTATCATGTGTTGGAGAGGTTTTATTTTTTCAACAAAATTAGGGACAAATAATTTCACGAAATTGATTTTCCTGAAAAAGGACTCATAGATTTTTCACTGTGTGTATGTGGGATCTGCATAATGGCTTCATTGCATTTTGGGTCAACTAAAATCCCATCCTTAGAAGAAATATTCCCCAATAGTTTACCTTTTGAAACAACAAATATGTTTTTCTTGGGGTTTATAGAAATACCATATCGCCTTCATCTTTTGAAGATCTTGTTGGATTACTAAGAGGGGGGGTGAATCAATAATAGAGAAATCTAATCCTTTTAACCATAGTATGTAAGTTTTATTTATATTTATGATCAATACAACATTATCATCCAACAAGTTCTGAGTAAATAAACCATGAACAATGAAAAATCATACAAATACATAGTACACCTGTATTTTTACGTGGAAACCCAATGCGGGAGAAAACCATGGAATGATTTTTCTTATATGTCTCTAAGAATTACATTCATTGGAAGAACCAACTTCCTTTGTTCTCCAGATGCAACTAGAAGGAGGCTCTGACCCCCTATATTTCCAAGCTACAACCTGATGGAAGTTGCAACTCCCTAATTATCTTGATACAACCAGAAGGAGGCTACAACCCCCTATGTTCTCTGGCTACGATTGGAAGGTGGCTACAACCACTTATCCTTTCCCTATCATGTCTCCCTGAAGTATAAGTGCCAAATGATGAAACCACTGCCACACTCTCACTGTGAGATATACCATTATAAACTTGTACCAACATGTACCAACAACCTATAACCAACATTTTCCATTGACATGTAACCAACCTATACATGTACTCAGCCTATACATGTACTTAGCCTGTACCAACAAAACCCAACAGATACGTGACCTGTATATGATGCAGCTCGTGTATGTACACACATTGTCTATACTACAACCTGCGTATGTGTGTGGCTTGTCTATATTGCAGCCTGGGTACTCCTTCAAAAATCTAGGTTTTTCACCTTTTCTGAAACTTCAAACACTTTTATACCTCAGTCACATCAACCTGCAGCTTGTCACTATGTATTATATGTTCCTTGTGCATACATCATCTTATACATTCCTTAACCAAATGCATAAATGTCTCTCTAGTTATGTGTCATACATGTGTGTACAATCATGAACAAGTGTAATAATCCTCAGATGGACTAGACATAAAACCCTTACTGCTATGAAACCTCACACCATACAAACAACTTCACAACCAAAACCCTCAACCATGTACCAAGAAATACAACAATGTATCAACACTTGAACCAACAAGATGAACCAATGGATAATACCAACATACCAGTGTTGTATTTCTGTAGATCTAACTCATACCATAAGTTCCATACAACCAACACCCTCTCTAGGGAAAAACTTCAAACTTCCATAACCATATCTCATGGAGACAACAATATTCAACTACACATAATAATATGACATACCTTTTGAATCTATAGATATATTTGTTGTACCTAATCACTATAGACCTTCCTGGGAGCTTGCTTTCAGAATCTGAGAACCTGGCACCCTCAGCAACAAACGATTTCATGGATTTTCCCACATGTATGCGCCATGTTATACTTACATCATGCGCACTTCTCCATTGTAGCTCACGTACGCCTCAAAAACTAGGGTTTTTTCAGTATTTCTGCAATTCTAAACTTTCACCGTCAACCCTTTGTGCTACCTCAGACTTGCGTAACTTCAGATGTATCAATGAGTACGTGCAATAAACCATACACAATAATAGATATTCAATGTGCTCAATAGGTGCTAATAGGAGATCCTTGCTCTCTTATTTATACTTCCATGTAGCTTCCTCAAGGGGTTACCTTCTAACCAACTTAACCCAACTTCCTTCTTTTTAGGGCTAACCCACCTCTAACCACTTGTCCACTTATAACTATTTTATCCATAAATAGTAAACTCTCCACTTCTAGTTTCAACTAATCTTTTTTTAATTATGTTCTTATTGCAACAACTTAACCCATGATTAACTCTTAGCTTCACCTGTTATGACTAATCAACTTCTTCTATGAGTTTCTAGATTAATTTGACTTATTTGACCTTCTAGGGGATTCTAGATAAATCAAGAGGGTTCTCCAACTTCATAAGGCCATAAATCTATAACCATGAGGAGTTATGTGATGTTCCACATATCACCGGAAATGGAATGACATGTACTATCCATCTAGAATAGTCTTACTTACAAATATACTAATCTTCATACCATTATACATCAAACAATATTAAGTCCCTTAACCATATTATTGGGGCTACCAGAATTTGCTATTGGACTTGCTTCAAGGGTTGACATCAATGACAAGCAACCCAATTAATCAACAATCTCCCCCTTTGGAATTGATGGCAAGACACTAATGTAACATTGAATTCATATTTCCCATGCTCCCCTTGTGACCATCGCTCCCTCTGGAAACCTTTGTGCTCTCTCTCCAAGAATATAACTCTCTATCTATGCATATGATGAATCTCTCCCCCTTTGACATCAATGGAAAAGGTAAATTACCGTCAAGGTTTCTCCCCCTAACTGACTTGTCCTTGGGGTTTCTCCCCCTAACTGACTTGTCCTTGGGGTTTCTCCCCCTGACTGAACTCTTCCTGAAACTTCTCCCCCAAACTGAATTGTCATCTTTATGGTGCTTCCTTGTGTAAATCTAAGACATATAATAAAAGCATTCAAAAGCATTCATTTTGGAGTAGAAATTACTCTAAGTCTCTGTCGAAGATACTCAAAAGATTCTCTTGGAAGCGATTTTGTAAAGATATCTGCAACATGTTCTTTTTATCCCACATATTCAACTCTAATGTTCCTCTCTATAAAGATACTTTATTGGAATGTGATTTTTCTAGGAGTGCATCATTGGATTCTTTGAGATACCAATGGCGCTTGTATTATCACAATATATTGGAATGGGATCATCATACTCAACATGTATATTTGTCAGAGTTTGTTTCATCCATAGACTCAGTGTACAACATGTTGTTGTTGCAATATACTTTTCTTCGATTGTAGACAATGACATCGATGATTGTTTCTTGCTTAGCCAAGATACCAAACACTCACCCAAGTAGAACGCTTCTCCACTTGTACTTATTCAATCATCAATGCAACCTGCCCAATCTACATCTGTGTAGGAAATAAGTGGTAAATCCTTTCCTTTTGGATACCATAATCCAAACTCGTATGTATCTTTAAGATATTTGAATACCCTCTTTACTGCTAGAACATGTGATTCCTTTGGTGCTTCTTGAAATCATGCCACATGTCCAACTGCATGCATTACATCTGCTCTGGATGATGTCACATAGAGTAATGTGGAAATCATTGACATGTATTGCCTTTGATCTGTAGACTTTGAATCATCACCTTTACTTCATTTGCAACTGGTTTGCATAGGAGTATTGATCGGTTTGCAATCTTCCATTCTAAACCTCTTTAGCATTTCTCTGATATATTTGGTTTGAGAAATAAAAATGCCTTGGTTGTTATGACATATTTGAATATCCA
>SNQJ01S0148221.1:8750-32364 GCA_010110895.2 Picea sitchensis | reverse complement strand
TGAAGACTAGTTGACTAGTTAACTCAACTAGGTGGCAGTTCACTCCCGTAACTTCTTGAGAGACTAGACTAGGTGGAAGTTTACTCCCATAATTGTTGGTGTGTGTCTAGATCACTCTATACCACCACTATGGTGCATTGGTTATCCTCCAGTTGAACTCATTGAGTTATACATAGTATATCATGTGTAAATTATTCATTATTCACAATGGTTAATGAGAATTATTTCATTCTTTCTCTCCTTCTTCTTCTTTCTCTAATTATCTCTGCAAATGTGTGTATTATTGTCTAGATAGATCTATTATGTGCAAGTTCAACACATTTACATGGGAATTGTCTATTATAATCTTGTTGGGGCAGCCAAATCTGGAAAAAATATTAGTTTCCAGGAAATTCATGATCACCTTGTCAGTGGCATTCCTAGTGGGAACGACCTCGATCCACTTGGTGAAATAATCGGTGGCAATGAGAATCCACCTATGCTTCCCACTGGAGGGTGGAATTATCTCACTTATGAAGTCTAACCCCCATTGCTAAAATGGACCACCAGAAGTGATAGGTTTTAAGGGTAGTGATAGCAACTTATGTTTTCCTGCAAATATCTGACATTCATTGCAGGCCCTAACAGTAGCAAATACATCAGAGAAAAGGGTGGGTCAGTAGTACCCTTCCCATAGGATCTTAAGAGATGTGTCCTTCCAGTGTTGGCTTCCTCCACATGTTCCTCTATGCATTTCCATTGTGACTTGTTTGGCTTCATTTTCATCAAGGCATTTTAACAAGATGCCAGCAGGATCCCTCCAATACAAGCTCTAGTTTGAAATGCATAATTTGATAGCCTTCAATTTGAGAGACCTATCCTTTGTCTTCTTCTCATCTGGTGGACATTCCAAATGATGCATAAAATAAATGATGTTTCTATACCAAGGTGAAGAGGAGTAATTTTCAAATACTTGTAAGTTGTCTTTTCTAGGTTGTATGATGGGTGCATCTGATAGGGTGAAGATTTGATGTAATTCTAACACCTTACAGTTTGAGTCTGATAATAACTTGGAAAGTCCTTATCCCTTGACCATATTGGTGGGATTTACGTGTAGGTCATACTCCAATAGTTTGACAATCCACTTTCCTCTTTTTCCCTCATTGTCTGGTTGGACCAGAATTTCTTTGACACTGCTACTAGGAAAAAAGGTTGTTATGCTAGACTGCAACACATATACCCTGAAGGCTTTGAGTGATTTGACCAGCGCATAACCCTGATTCTCTAATATATCATACTTTAGCTCAACATCTCAGAGATATATGCTGAAAAAGGCTATGGGTTGATCATACCCTTCCCCATTTTTCTATAGTAGTACGGTAGCAATGGTCTCCTCAGAATAAAAAGAGAAGATGAAGAAATCTTTGGTATAGTCAGGGCTAGCTAATATAGGGGATTCAACTAAATCCTGGTTTATGCTTTGGAATGTTGATTTTTCCTCTAGCGACCAGTTTATCTCAGCATCTTTCTTCAACATATTAGTGATAGGATTCAGGATTTCAGCGAAATTTGGCACAAAGTGCCTTAGGAAGTTTATCTTGCCAATAAAAGACTGGATAGCTTTTTTATTTCTAGAGATTTCGATCACTTGAATGGAATAAACTCTCTTTGGATCAATTTTTATACCTTCTGCTGATATGATGTGGCCCATGAGCTTTCCTTCTAGCATGGAAAAGTGAGACTTCCTACGATTGAGAGATATTCCATATCTCCTGCATTTCAAGAAAACCTGCTCCAGATGTTGCAAATGTTCATCATTAGACTTGGAAAAAATGGTGATGTCATCCAAATATATAACCATAAATGTTTCTTTTTCCCCCACGAAAGCTATGTCCATGGCCCTCTGAAAAGTGGCCCCTGCATTCATCATCCCAAAAGGCATCTTGTCATACATGAATGTTCCCCATGGGGTGGTGAATGTTGTTTTTTATTTATCCTCTTCACACATTGCTATCTGGTTATAACCAAAGTATCCATCTAACAAGGAAATTATGTGGTCACCTACCACCCTGTGTAAAATATTATCCATCTTGGGGAGGGGGTAATTATCTTTTAGAGAACACTTGTTGAGATTTTGGAAATCAACACACAAGTGTATCTCCCAGTTCTTCTTCCTCGCAGGTACCCAGTTAGCCACCCAGTTTGAGTACCTCAATGGTACAATAATATTTTCATCCATCATTCATTTCATCTCTTTCTTTATTATGGGCATTAGCATGGGATTAAATTTCTGAATCTTCTATATGAATGGCTTGGAGCCAGCCTTAAGAGGGATCTTGTGTTGGATGATGTCAGTGTTAAATGTCTTCAAATCTTCGTATGACCATGCAAAAGTATCAACAAACTTTTTGATGAGACTGACATACCTGTCCTTTTGTTATGTAGTTAATACTTTGGACAACTTGATGATCTTGGGATTCTCAGTGATCCCAATATTGCAATATGTTACCTCTTCTTCTTGATTCTTCATGGAAGCTTCTTTGTATACATCATTACTGTCAAACAACCTTTCCAATGGCACTAGTCCTCTTGGAATGTGATTGGTTTTTAGATCCACAATATCATGTCCAGCTATTGTCTTTAACAGATGAGATGTTTTCTTATTTTCTAATTCGTTATTTTCACCTTCTTGGCTTTCTTGGTCGATTGAGATATTGGAGAATTCATCAATGGTGTGTAGAAATTCTTGTAGCTCTAGATCATCACTAAATACTTTCCAGTTCTTTATGTTGTTAGGTATAGTTGTTCTATGTTTGATCTCCACCTAATATTTAATATTTGGGCCAATGAGAGGCCTAAAAGTGTTGGCAGCTAAGGCCAAAGAATTTTTCTTCTGATTCTCCTCTCTGTGGATGAAGGATATGTTAAATTCTAGAAATAAATTATCGATCAGGTCCCATACCTCATTTATGTATTGCTTGAGTCTCAATTGTTTATATTGATAGATGTTCCTAACTTGATTGATGATTAACTCAGAATCACCAAAAAATGCTAGACAATCAATGGCCATGTCTTTGGAATCCCTCAATCCTAGCACCAGAGCTTCATATTCAACTATATTTTTAGTAGTTTCAAACTTCATCTTATAAGAGAGTGTTATTACCTCTTCTGAAGGTGAAATGAGGAGTATACTTGCCCCTGATCCTTTCTTTGATGAAGAGCCATCAAAATACATCTTCCATACTTTGTTTTGTTGACCTGACAGTGGCTTATATTTGTGTTGGCTAAATGATATTTTAGGTTCATCATTATTTAAATGAAAAATAGATGAACCAATCTCATCCTCAACAACATAAATTGGGTGATTTATTGGGTTTTGACAGTCACTGACAATGTAGGCTTACCTTACCTCTCTGTATAGCATTCTATGTTCACCTCCAAACACATGGATGGTGGCATAAGTGAGGTCCATTTGTAATGATCCTCCAATATTCTTAGCCCAAGTTCTAGATAAGAGCATACCAAACTTTGGTGGAATGTCGGCCACAAAAATTTCCATCACTACACTCTTCATTAGTAATTGTGCTAAAGAAACCACCATATCCTTTATCAGTCCCAGACATTTTACTTTCTTAGAATCAAAGGAGTACAAGTCTTGGTAAGGTTTGGTGATCTCCAGACTTAGTTATTCCATAACAACTTTGGGAATAACATTGTGTGAGGCTCCTGAGTCCATAATATAGTTATGTAGGATCTTATCATGGACATTTAAATATATATAGAATGGTGGAGAAGCATCAAATCCATACTCAATGTGTGGACCCACAGTAATGGTTGGGTTTTCATCCTGCAGGATAATTACATCAGAAGATACACTAGAAGTAGTTGGTTGTAGAACTTTCAAAATAGATTTTTTGAAAGTTTCATTCTTCATCAATTATGTCAAAGGCATAGGAATCTTGATCTTGCTCAACTCATGTTCTAGGATGAAAGAGGTTGGTGGCCTATCAGCTTCCTTTATTTCAAGGACTGCAGGTTTAGATAAGGGAAGTTGTTGAGCATTAGATGAAATACCTTTACTTGGATTTGTCTTGGGAGGTACTTCAGCCTGTTTGTTTTGATTAGAGGTAGTGGCTTTGGGAGCCGTTGTTCTTGTCCTAAAATCATAATTTTTGTGGGGTTGGCCTTGAATAACTCCCTCTTCCCCTATATGATTATCAAATTGATTTAACAATTGTGCTACCTCATATTCTTGTTGTGTTAAGTGACTGGCATAATAATCTGTTTCATTGAAAATCACAACAGTATCATCCACAGCATCATTATTTTCATTTGTCCCCTCAATCTGATTGTTTTGGAAAGGAGGCACTACCCTTTTATCATCATCATTCCTCCTTTATCTCTACATTATATGAGGGGCATCGCTAGGCCTTCTAAACTGATTTGGATTTCTATTTCCAGCCCCTTGAAAGGCCATGTTTGGTTTTTTGGATTCCCATTTTAGCTTAGTTATTTCATATGTCAGATCCTTCAAAGTTTTGGTCATTTCATAAAGTTTGGGATCAGACATGGCTGGGTTAGAGGAGGCATGGGAATATTCTCTTTGTTTCTTCTTGTCTTTATCAGATCTAGTATTTAACCTGTCTGGTGCCAAGATATTGGATTCAACCTCAATGGTTTCTTCCTACATGGACAACAAGGTGGTGGATCTTCTCTCCCTCAAAATAAGGGAGAACTCTACATCAAATGCATTGGCATAAGTGATCTTGGAAGAGGCTTCAATTGGTTTGATCTCATCTGGGATTCTACCATACATCTTATTGAACCTCTTGGTGAAGTCTGAAATAGATTCACAATTCTTTCTCTTTAGAGCCCCAAACTCGGTGTTGTAGTAGAGATAATCTCTCCTCTCTCCCCATTGCTTTATGAAAGATTCATCTAACGCCTCAATATCTACAATGGAGGCTGGAGGAAGACCCTTGAATCATTTCCTTACTTCCCCATCCAAACTCTGCATAAACAACCTCATCCACACATCTGCATAGTCAATGTTAAAGTTGTCTGCAAAGATATAGAAGGCTACCAGATTTTCCTCAGAAGTGACATCACCTTCCCCATTATATATTGGTAAATATTTCATGTAATCTATGGCTGGGAGTGCATGTAAGCCTATAGGTAGAACTAGGGGTGCATATCTGGTAGCAATTATGACATCCATCATGTTAGAAGCCATGGCTTGGGCAATAGGAATCTGAATATTTATGGGAGCTACGAGGGTGGATGTTGGACTAGATGATGAAGTAGAGTTAGGAGTTGAATATGTCTGAGTTTCCTTGGAATTGTGATTCTCAAGGATATCAAATTCAAGCTACTTGTGATGATGAAAGGGAGTAGACTCTTTGGGCACATATTTACCCTTGAGGGGGGAGGTATATCTCTGAGCTATGGTGGATTTTCTTAGTTTCCTTTCTGGCTCAAAGACTATTGTGTTCTTCTCAAGATTAGGATGAGCCTTGGTGGCTTTGATTTCTTAAGATTTGGATCTTTTGAGTCCCTTTCTGGGAGCTAGTATTTATTTTGTAAATTCTACTCAGTGGAGTCACCAAGTGAAATATGGCAGACAGTCTATGTCTGATCTTTGTTCACCATAAAAGGTCGGATCTATTCAATTTTTTTATCCCAGGGAAAGATATTTTGTTACTCTGTTCCCCAACAGCAGCGCTAGAAGATGTTTGTCCTAAAGTCTGCACCTGACTACTAAAGGGAAAATCTAGGCCACCTCAAGTTTATGATGATTGGTTTTCTGATAAGTTGGTTTTGTTGGTCAGCTTAAGGATAGGTTTTTAAAGATGGTACTATGGTTGAACAGGCCACATAGTATAAATGTAGGTTCTCCTTTGCTAATGGTATGGATATTAATAGACAGTTAGGGATATGAAAATACAAACACAGGAAACATCAACCAGAAATGCAATGAATCACTTTCTATGTGAGAACAAAGATTTAAAATAATATCTTAAGACTTAGACAAATATCCAGATGCAAATCATTCAACAGGTGGTCAATTAGTTAATCTATTAACTAAAGAATAGTTGTATAACCTGTTTCATAATCAGTGAGAAAATAAACTAAAACTGTGGCTGAAAGAATAAGGAGATGTACATTGCACACATCACAAAATTCGCATTCAATACAAGAATCAACACACAAATATTTGACTAAGGGAACACAATTGTCATCAACATATATTCACTAGGTGGAGAAATTTACAGTCATTTGAACAGGTCCAGCCTCTTCTTTTGCTTCTATTTTTCTCCAAATGAATCCAACCCCCAAAACATACAGAAACTGCATATTTATCATAGTTGTATAGGCTCTCGTCCTCCTCAGACAGAGACTCATCTCTACATTACTAGTTGTAGAACAAATTATTAACTTAAACAAAACAGTGTTGAAGTACAATAATGTATACTTCACACTAACTTAATCAAAAAGAGTGTTTCTTATCACACATAAAATACCACTTGTTAATTTAATCTAAGAGAATCCTGCAATTGAAAAACTAAAAATTGCTACTGGAAATGAAATTGGACTGATGCATGCGCTGGAATGAACTAGTCTTGGCATAAAAAGACTCAGAGTGACAGAACAGAGTTCTCTATTGAGAACTGGCATGTACGCGAGTTGTTTGAGACCTCTGAAGGATAACTGGTTGTCTATGCATATTTTCACATTATCTGCTTGAGGAAGAGGTAAGTCTTTTGTAGTGTTCTAGAACCAATTTGCATTGATCTGGGACTGAGACTTAACTCTCTATATGTAACAGATATTTCAGCAGCTAAGCGCACTCTTCTTTGACCCGCCAGATTCCATATCTACCTTTGGATTAGTTGAAAGTGGGTGATGGCACTGGTATACGACAATTTTACTGGAACAATTGTTGGCCAAAAGGTCATGGTGAAGGACATAATTAGTTATGAACAAGAGGACGTGGAGAAAAAGTATCCAATAGGGATATGGGATGAGTTGATGAGATGATGTTGATGTGGGGAGTATCAGTGGTAAGTAAGTGGAGGACAAGTGGCAAGTCCGGAGAGTGATGGTATCGGGTGGTAGTTTGGAAGGATTCTAGAGGGGGGGGTAGGTGGTAAGTGGATTTGAGAGGGGGGGTCTGAAATCATGAGGAGGCACCACATTATGTGGACCCAAGCACAGGGAAATCACTTTTCCATAACCCCCGCTATCGTTAAAGGTAGAAAGGTCGGGGGGATCCAAAATGTTGTGAGGATCGTCGATCGGGTGATGATGGATGTCGTCAATGGAGATTAGCACGGGAGTTAGGTGCTACACGACAAAGTTTCTTGTCTCTTCATTATTTTTAACCTCGAATGCACGGGAACCATTGATCTATTCTAAGTGTCGGATCTTCACCATTGATCAAGTCAATCCTATTGTTTTCTAGTATTTCGAGCCCAAAATGGATTGTTTTGATTTGCTACCAATTTTTGTGAAATCTTACTGAGCATCTCCTACGCACATAAAATATTCTCCATTAGTGGCAAATATGATGACAAGTAATTCGAACTCAAACCAAAACATGAACTCATCTTTCAAGAAAATGAAAAAGATGGTGCAAAACAAGTTAAGTCAAGAAGGGGCCATGAATCCAAATGATGATATAATGGAGAATAGGCTAAGCAAGAAACCACAAAAACTTAGAAGTGATGGATGTATAGGGTAAAGGAGGGAAAAGGGAAGGGGTGCAGAACTAGGTTACAACACTGCACAACCCAAGAGAATGGACCCCCCCTTCTCTTCCACACAGCCCCTCTGGTTTTCCATATCCTTCTAGGGCTCTAGTGTAGTTGGTATATAATATCCATGTTGGGACTCTTAGGACTCGCAGTTGTGAGTAAGACTGGGCACAGACCAAAGCATATCAGACATGCAGGTCTTGATTCATGGATGGATTACACCAACAGTATCTATAGCCAAAAATCCATGGTTTCTCTTCAACAGTTTGTTTTCCTTTCCCAAGCCAAGACACGAATGAGGAAAGACGAGTGGGTGAAAGAATGAATGGAGTGAAATCCCAACGAAAGGTGTGAACATCGAGCAATTGATTGAATGAGTGAAGCACAAGAAGAAGAAAAAGAAAAAGAGAGAACCCCCACCCCAGACCAAAGATGGGTTTATGTAATTCTTGGAATCAAGGAACCACTTGGCCTTCCTCCCAAGAAGCTCACATAACTATTATTCTCCATTAACCAAAATCGATAAATAAAATATAAAATAAACACTTATCCCCTTAATCCCCCTCTCTTGTGGAATCATATCCCCCTATAACTCTTGTCCTTTTCTGTCTAGAAAATAGAGATGTATTTATTATTAATAATGATCAAAACATTACATTTCCTAGGCACACTGGCCTCTTTCAATTGTTTAGGCACTCTGGCCTTTCATAACTTAGCAAAATACATTATTTAATATGGGGCTCAAAACCCAGGGTATTACAACCTTGATTCCTGCAGATGATATACAATGACTCGAAACAATTCCTTTAGCAAGAAAAATATGGCATTTTTCATGACTTAATGAAATATCAGTTTCTTAACATATGATCGAAAAAATGTCAATATTTTCTAATTCTTCCTCAAAAGTATTTCCATAAACAATAAAATCATCCATATATACTTCTACACAATCATGGATCAAGTAAAAAAAGATACCTAGAAAAACATGTTCAAAAGTAGCATGAGCATTTCATAACACAAAAGGTAATATTTTGTAACCGTGTGTTCCCCATGGGCATGTGAATGTATTTTTATCTTGATCTTTTGGAACGATTTGAATTTGATTATAACCGTTTAACCCATCAAGTAAAGAAAAAAAAATCCTGCTAAGGTGTCCAAAACTTGATCTATAAATGGTAGAGGAAAATGGTCTTTTAAGGTAGCTTTATTTAATTCTTGATAAGCTATGAAAACACACCATCTACCATTGTTTTTAGGAACAAAATATAAAGGTGAAACCCATTGAGTGTAAAAAATAGGATATATGAAATTCACATTTAGTAATTTTTGCAATTCTTCTTTTACAATTTCCTTCAAAATTGGATTCATACATCTTTGGCGTTGTCTGATTGGCATAGAACTTTCCTCTATAAATGTGATGAATACATGTATTAGGATGACATATGTTGGCACAGGGGCAGACCCAAGGTTCAACGCTACAATAGTGCACCAACAAAGCCCTAACTACCAGCCCTTTCGGCAACACCTGTGAAGCAGATGAAGTCTCACTCCAGTGTCTGCAACCTTAGCTGGGACACAGATCTGTGATTGTAACACCGTAATAGATCACTTAGTAGTTAATGTTCATCAGTAATTAACCCTTATTCACATCATTGATCCAAACCCTAATGATAGATCAATCCAATATTCACACAGACCCAATAGATTCAATCACTAAGCATACAAATAAAGATCAGATCTAGCATTCATTTACATTATTCAACACTAAACTGTCATATTAGATTCATCTATCATTTAACATCCCACTAAGCATTGAATCACTTAAACAAAAGAACAACCAAAAGCATAAAGCATTCACAACACAAGATATAGGTTGTTCACCACCACCCTGGGGCTATGTCCACCAGCTCTTTGTCTTCTTTATTAACTTCTTTCAATATTCTTACATGCACAGAGCCTCAATATCAACTTCGCAGAGGACAGGATATCTGCGCACTCTTCACTAGGTCCTCCTTCCCTGAGTTATAGCACAAATCCTTCCACAGTATCTTAGAATCACTTGCACTTAGCTCTACAAGTCTCACATAGTATGCATGAAGCGCTTACAACTATTCCTTGCACTTAGCACAACTTACAACTCTTTGATCACATAGATCGAACTCTAGCACTTAGTATACTTGGCTCTTCTTACATCACCTAGATTTCTATTTATACATTACAAAATCGGGCCTAAACATGGGTAAACCCATGGGTCGACATTCTCATACCTGTTACATAATCCCAAAACCCAAAAATCCTTAAAAAGGGGTCGAAATCCCACGATCTATGCTTCGTCTTGCGCTCCACCTTCGATAGCCTGTTGAAGTCCCAAAAATAGGTCAAACATGACCAAGAATCCTCAAAACTTGTTCAAGGGGCAACAAACTCCATGCATATCAGTATACTCCCATGCAAATACACCAGAATGTTTCTGTAGTTTTTGAATTAATTTCTCTTTTTGAGATCCTTCAAATTTAGATTTTATATTTAAGGTTTTTTCTTGTTGAATCTCAATAGAAGTGATACATGATTCTAATATTGAATTGACAAAAAACATAGAATTAAAAGTGTTGATAAAGTGTCTATAGTACAATTTTATTGAAACTTTATGTTCAAGATATGATCAAACATATGATGCCCCTAGGTTAATGAATAATATCATAATTAATTATAAAATTAATGATTTGATTTTCTTCAATATCCTCTTTTAAATTCATAGCTTGGTCAATAGTTAAAACAACTTGTACTATTTCTTCATCATTATTTGTATCTTGAAGGCATTATGTATGTTATGATTAAGTTGAATATTTTGTAGGTGGATATAAATTGAATTTCTTAAATGAATCCCCATGTGCAATTGTCATATCTCTCAATGTACAGCTAATAAAGAAATATGTCGTAGCTAACCATATCCTTCCTAATAACAATGGATGAACACCAAATGTTGGCACAGGGGCAGACCCAGGGTTCAACACTACAACAGTGCACCAACAAAACCCTAACTATCGACCCTTTAGGCAACACCTACGAAGTAGATGAAGTCTCACCTGAGGTAGAGATAGAGGTGGTTGCAGGACTCCAGTGTCTGGAACCTTAGCTGGGACATGGATCTGTGATTCTAATCACTTAACAAAGCACTCATCAGTTATATTTATCAATATTCAGTTCTTAGTTATAGCGTAATTAAACCCTAATTACAACACATCGTAGTATTCAACCAGATCTAGCATCTAACAACACTTAGCATGATGAAACAGCTCATATATTAATAGATTCAACACTAAGCACATGTATATCAGTCAGATCTAACATCCATCCATATTATTAATCACTAAGCATCGACAGATCATTCATCTACATTAAAGCACTAAGAAAATAAACACATAATCACATCAATACATTGCACAAAGCAGAGAAACACAACATGTACGTGATTCACCCCCACCCTAGGGCTACCTCCACCAACTCTTTGTCTTCTTTATTAGCTTCTTCAATAGGTTACATGCATAGAGCCTCAAAAACCCTACTCCGCAGAGGACAGAAGATCTGTGCGGCTCGCTAGATCCTCCTTCTTTGAGTAGATCTAAGCACGCAGCCTTCCACAGTCTCTTATAATGACTTGCACTTAGCTTTGCAAGTCTCACACAGTATGCACAAAGAACTTACAATCCTTGATCACACAAATCCAACTTTATCACTTATCCAACTTGCAACAACTACTTCTTACATTAACTAGCTTTCTATTTATACATACAAAATAGGCCTAAGCATGGGTGAACCCATGGGACGACATTCCCATACCCGTTACATAATCCCAAATCCAAAAAAGGGCCCTAAAAGGGGCCAAGATCCCATGATCTCTTCTTCGTCTTGCGCTCTGCCTTCGACAACCTATTGAAGTCCCAAAATCTGGACAAACATGACCATTAATACTTAAAACTTGGTCAAGGGCCAACACCAAAGAATACAAAGAGGTTATGATGTCTTCTAACACACCTTCAAGTTTTATTGTTGATATATCTACTAATTGCGAAAATTGTAGGTGTATGACAAAGATTAGACAATTGTGATTCATCCATAGTTCCTTTTGTCATGAAAATTATTGAAACTTCTAAATCTATTAAAGTGTTTTCAATTGCAATATTATTGATATGAATCTTAGCAATGGGCCTACTGGGATCAACATATTTTTTCATAAAAAAATTACCTGACATTAGATCTACAAGTTTACCAATAACTTGTATTGTTTGTGGATCTTTTTTATTTCTACCTAATTTATTTAAGCACGACTCCCTCACTATTTAGCATAGATTGGTATATCTTTGATTAATTTTAGTAAAGGAATTTTGATACAAACATTCTTTAACTTGTCTAATAAATCATATTCATATTGTTTAATTTGCTTATCTAAAGTCAACCTTTCTAGGAAAGTAGGAGTTTTGGATAGTTGTGGTTCATTTGTTGTAGAGGAAGAAGTTTATTTTATTGCATTAGAACTTTTTTTTTATGACGAGTTCCCTCCTCTATTGGTTCTTCAATAATAATAGGAGAATCTTGATGAATTACTTTACCTGATCTAATGCGAACATCATTTAAATCAAGAGGAGTAATCATATAGGTGGGGAAATTTTGTAACTCAATATTGTAAGTAGGTTGAGATAATTTATTTTTGGGGTTTGAAATGGGTTGTACAGGTAGCTGAGTAGATCTCGAAGCGGGATGATTTGATCATAATTGAAATTATCAAGGTTGTGAAATTTTTGGTTGTTGTGGTTGACTAGGGTATGTTTGTTGGACTTGTGGGGGATATCGTGTGTATTTTTGTTGCATAGGATAAGGATAAGTAGGCATGGTTCCATAGGTAGGTCCTTTCCAACCTTGTTACCAAGGTTAATTTTGAACTTGTTGTGGTGGCCATGCTTTCCAAGGCATAGGAGGAGTCCAATTTTGTTGGGGGTAATGTTGATTGGAATAATAAGAATTGAAGTGTTGGGTAGGTTCTTGAGATATACTTGTGTTTCTTGGCTACCAAAGGCATTTTGGTGCAAAAAACACAGATGTTTTCTAGCTTCCTGGTTTCCTTGATAGACACCTTTAAGTTCTGGTAGAGATGGTAAATTTTCTATTGCATGAATTTATGCACCTATACCACAAAGTTCAACGTTATCTAAAGGACATTCTCTTAAAGCATGTATTTTTATACATTTTGGATAGAAAATAGTTAAGGCTGGATTCTTTTCCTCTTTATTTTGCTTAATTTTCAATGTATCTAATTGAGAATCAAGAGTACTAAGAATATTAGTTTTGAAATTTTCTAATAAACTTCCAATTTCATATCTACTTACCCCATCGGTTGTTTATTTGTTGACTCTACAGATAGTTTCTCTAGGTCCCTTACCATATTTAGAATTTCCTCAAGAGATATGCATGCATAAATTACAAATTTCTACATAATCTAAATGAGAAATATCTCCTTTATCCATGAGATTAAGTACATCAATCCATTCATCTCTGGTTCCATGAAGAAAAATGACTTTAAGAGTATCTGAATCTAGATGATTGTGCCTAGACTTTTTAATAATATAATGGAATCTTTCCAAATAATCTTTAAGGATTTCATCAACTTTTTGTGTCATTTTAAACATTTCTTCCTGCATCCCTCTATTTGTACAATAATCATCATACTTTAAAAGAAACATTTTTTTTAATTTCATCCCATGTTTTGATGGTGTTAGTTCTCAATCCTATAAACCAATGTAAACTTCCATATTTAAGGGTGATTGGAAGTAACTTAACATTTTTAGCAATATAAGAGTAATCATAATTGCGACATAATACATCAAATTCAAAAAGAAAAATATTTGGCTCCTCATTTATCATACCATGAAAGTTAGGTAATGTTGATGGTGGTATGTTCTTCATTTGGACTATTTATGTTGGATCCAAAATTGAGAACCCAAATTCATTTTCAACAGTTGATGTTCCTCTACCTTTTGGTATTTCTTTTCTTTCTCCTTCTCCACCTCTAGGTCATATTTCCTCTTATTTTTCATTAAATAGTCCTGCTCTAGACATGTTGTCTTTCTTGAAATGTACAGATTCTTCTGATGAAACATAAAATTACAATCCCTCTATAGGATTTTCTCAAAGTGAGAGCTTTGGTTAATCATTGATCAATTATTCCTCTCGTGGTTGAGATGAAAGTATGACATATTCTTGTGATGTTTTTTGAACTCTTCCTTTGGAATTTCCTTCTCCTAATTTGTCTTCTCCTTTTACTTGTGAATTCACAATAATGCTTGATTGTCCTCCTCTTGTAATTATATTTGTAGATGGGTTAATGGATGTAGTGGTTATTATAGAACCACATGCCGAAACTGATGAAGTGATGAGTGAACTAGTTTTTGGAGTAGTCCTACCTACTCCACTACTAAATATACCTCCATGATCTCTACATCTATTCATACATTCTACTTGTTAGTCACCAATAAAAAAATCTTATTTTTCCTAGGGTCAGGGCTCTAAAATTAGCAAAGGCGCTAAACGGTTTGGAGGCATGAAAAATTGACAGGAAGGTTAAAAATGCCACAAAGAAGTTAAATTTGGCAAAGAAATTAATTATATCAGGCCCAAAATAACTTTGATCACGATCCATCAAAATCGACGGCCATGAAGCATTGCGGAGTTTGAAGTTGTGCGGGGAATAATTATGAAGGGTGGTCCTGCAATCCAAACTGTGGTTTCCATTGAGGGGTACATGTCAGCGTTGTGTCGATTGCAGAATGATTAGTGGTTTGTTCCAAAACCATCGATTCAAATTTACGCAAATTGAAAAGTATAAAGTGTCGATGTGATATTTTCATTATTTGTTATTTTCAAACACAGGAATCGCTAAAACACTTTCCCGATCGCCATTTTATGTTGCATCCAAAATTTGCACCATTACAGTTCATTTCCGGGTATTTATCTCATCTCCATGGATCCAATAGTATTTTCAGTAGCATAGAAAGAACTTGAAGTTAATGAGGAATCCCTAATTGAAAGAGATGCAGATGTATTTGATCCTGGTATCACTATTTCCCCCATTATTGTGTCTCTAATCAACTTGGTTGATATATAGGGAAAGAGAATTCCATTTTTAGAAGTAGTCCAGGCCTCCATTGTCCCATATGTTGTTGATCTTTCTTTCCCATTTCCTAAATTCGTAGTTTGGTGTGTTGAGAAATATTCCCATGCGGAAAGGGTAATTGTCAATAAACAGGGGTCTCAAGTCCTGTGTAGAATAGATAGTATGTCAGTTCGAGAGTCACTCAATATACCAGAAGCATTTTCCATTAATTTTGAGTCATTCAACAAGGAAAATATGATTAGGGTTTGCAAAGAATGTCATCTAGATCTCAAAATTCAATTTGTACAACAAATCATTAAACCTGAACAAATGTCAAAGAGTCTATCCTTACCAATGAGCATCAACATGATGGTCATTGAAGTTCAGTGATTTTGTTCCCTTTTGAGTCGGGTCCTAGGTATATATAGTGATAACTATGTTGTTAAAGTCATTCTTGGTTTTCTTTTGAATTTTTTTAGGTCAGAGTCTATTCAGTCAGTCTGAATTAATTTTGATGAATTCCTAGCTGACACCATTCACAAGTAGTTAGTGAATTTCCACTCTTTGAGACATTTCAAATATTATACATATCTGTTAAAAAACTTCTTAGCAAGTAACCATGGAGAAATCCCTGAAGCATCTTTTGTATGTACTGCATGTAAAAGAATCACTTTTCTCATATTCATCAACAAGTTCATGTCAAGAATCTATTCTCTAATTTTTAATACGAGTTTACCCAGAGTTTTGGAGGACATGAAAATTCCCCTGCAGCCAAATCCAGAAAGCAAAGTAGGAGACTGGGTACTTTTTATGCATTCAACAGTGATTTGGGTATATGGTTTTCATGAGTCTCCTTACTTGTTACATGTTTTCCTAACTCCTGGTATTTTTTCTCTTGAGTTCATCAAGAAGAGAATCATCTCTAAGACAAAGAAATTTATCAAATTGCACAGAGTCTCTAGCATAAAATTCCCCTTTGTTATTGATCCTTTTCTTGTTAATTCTAGGTCATGTTTATCATAGGTTAAGGAAAAACTCAAATATTTTGGTTTTTCATAAATACAAGGAAGAAAATATGATCCACATCATATCATATCTAAGAGAAGACAGATGAATAAAAATGCACCTTATGAACATTAGTATGTTGAAGGTTTTGACAAATTATCTAATTTGGAAGTGTGTATTGATGTGGAAGAACCTTTGTAGCAAGTACAAACACATAAAGCTCCTCAAAAGTTAGTGATTAAAATTCCCAAATCCAGTGTGTACAACAAAAGAATTATTTTAGAGACTATGGATATTGATGTTGAACAAATTGCTAAAAAGAAGATGAAAATTATTCATCCAAATCAGATTGTAGATTTGGAAGGTGAAGGACCTGGAGATCAAGTGAATTTGAACATTGTGGAAAGTCATACCAATATTGTAGAAGTTGAGGAAAGAAGTCAGCTTCAAAATGAAGGTATCTCAAGAGCCTTTCACAGTCAAAAATATTATTTTGATAAAGCACCTGATACAACCTATCAGTCCAGAGAAGACGTAGAAAAACAATATGATGAAAAAAGAAATGTGGATTTGGGTGAAATGAGGGATTTGTTTCCTGAAGTGGAGAAAGTTTCTCAACGGAAATATTCTTGTTCGTTGTGAGGGATACTGAAAAGAAAACCTTTAATATTGAAATTGCAGAGGAGGATAAAGTATCTGGGATTAAAATTGAATATGACAAGATAAGTTCCCCTGACAAAGTGAAATTCCACAAGCAAGCCAGTGATTTGTTGTATTCTGATTATTTGAGTTTAAATTTGAAAAATGTAAAGATGACATCCTTAGCTGCAAATTTAGAAGGACAACTAAGACAAGAAAAAGTAGCCAACAAATCTTGGTAGAGTCAAATTAAAAGGATTGAGTCTAAAGGATCTCAAGGTGTGAAGTCTTTATTGGATGAAAAAGATAAAATAATTTAGAGTTTAAAGAAAAGGTTGAAAATTCCTGCTACAGAACATCCACAAACAATAGAATTGGTAGCTTTGGAGCAGGAAAAAGAAATATTTCAGAAAGAAGCAATGGATTATAAGTCTAATCTTTTTCAGTTGGAAAAGGAAAAGATGGAATGCTCTCAAGAAAAATTAGAGTTGGTGACTAGAGCCATGGTTTTAGCCCCTACTGTAGGAACTGGCTCAACCACTGAAGACATTGTTCAGGTTATGTCACAAGTTAGTATGAAATAAAGAGATATCAAAGGGTTAAAGGAAAACATGGAGAAATTGGAGCAGTAAGTGTGCACAAAGGATGAAAAGATATCCCAAGTTCAAAGGGAAAAGGTAGCCTTGTAGGAGAAGATTAATAAATTGAATTCAAGATTAAGAGGAAAAATTCTACTGCAAGGAGCTAAACATATCATATGACATTCTATAGCTGTTGAGGATGCTAAATTTAGATCATATTTGAATTTTTTAAATGATAAGGATAATATAGCAATCACAGTCAGGCATAGATGCATTCTTGTTAATGAGACTTTATCCAAAAATCCATCTGAATGGGCACAAAATTCCATTAATCTTCTCAACTCATTTCCTCCTGCAAATCTTCATACCATTGGGGTAAAATACATGACTGTATTGATCATCTGGGCCAGAAGGATTATTGCAAACCATAATCTTTTGAAATCAATCCTGAATAAATCAACACAGATGGAACAAAGTGTGCAATATTTTAAGAACTTATTTGAAGAATTGTTCATAAAGGGATTTCCATAATTATGGGATGGTAAAGGTAAGTTGCATGATCAAGAAGAATATAAGGCACTCTTGACTCATTCAAGAATGGACCACTCCAAATTTGAAATCTTGGAGGAGGGTTTGAAAGGGGCTAATTTAGTTGATAAACTAAGTACATATTTTGAAATTTTAAATCAGTTTAAGACACTAAAACTTGGTCTACTTGTCATGTCTTATGCCACTTGTATTGACTTGGAAATTCTAATGAAAGAAATGAAAGATTATGATATTCCTTTTCAATTGCAATGGAAGGAAATAGTCAGATTGGGCAAGACCAAATATAATTTCCCAGTATCAAGTAAATAATTTCCAGATGTCGAAAAAAGGGAAACAAATCAAATGTATACCCAATCAAAGTCAAAGAATGAAGATAAAGGACCAAAATGCCATAATATTTGCAAATCCCAGATTTAGTGAACTGAAATTTTCTATTCTAGCATAATCGGTTCAAACCGAATAAAAAAAATGTTGCATAAATAATGTAAGTTCTGATGTATTCGGGGTTGGTAGAAGTACAAAGGAAAACTTGTCATTGAACATTGTATACAGTTTTTTGAATGTGAATGAAATACTAGAGCAAATGTCCAGAAATTTTTCATACCAAAGATTCTAGTGGTAATGATCTAAAGTATGTTTTATTTCATGTATGTTCTTCTTATTCCTCTATCTTTCATTTTTTTATGCTCATACATTTGAATTGGTTATCAAATGGTATGAAATTCATCTTAAAAGGTGCTTTAGATTCTAGTGATTCAAATATTGTCTATTCTTTCTTAACTCGTCAGAATTCATCTTAATGGTGTTATGAATGTTGTTATATGTCTTCCTTTTTCTTCCATTCTACAATATCAATTTAAAAAATTGAAAGATCATTGCCTACCTAGCCTTTGCTTCCTTGAGAGTTCTATTTACCAGACATAGTTTTCATTTTCTTTCAAAGATTGACTCCATTTCCCAAATAGATCCCTTTCTTCTTGCCAGCAAAACCTTTAAAATCCCTTCACCTATTCAAAAACCTAGCCACCGATATTCAAAGAAGATCCAGCTTTAGAGACAAAGTGACAAGAGAGATCCCTCTTAGAACTGAAAGGCTAGTTTCAGTTCTAAAGTGGTTATGTGGTTACCTTTGTGAGTTGCCTCCTCATCCTAGGAAATTTACTTAGTGTTAACACTACTTATCATGATTTAAACTGGTGAAGAGAGATTCACTACATATATACTTATAGTGAATTCTTCGGGATGTTATACCATAATTTTTTTTATTAAATTTGTATTTTCCTTACTATCTTCTCCCCTTGCATTCATTCATGTATGCATATATAATGATATTACAAAGGGAAAAAAACTAATTCCTTTTATCACTTCCCCGACAACGATGTCAAGAATGTCAATCAATTTAAATGATTAAATTCTCTTACATTAAATATCAAACTAGGAATGTATGCATATGAAGTGCTTAAACCGTATGTGCAGGATTTAGTAATGATTAATTTCCAAATGAACAAATGTGATACTAATTACTTATTAAACTGCTACAAAAATGTTTTTTATTTCTACAACAAAATTAGTGCATCACTACAAGAATGATTCTAGCCACTTAAATTTGTTGATATACTGAATTATCAATTGCAATGTCCCATTACAGTCTTTCAATCATTATATGGACTAAAGTTTTTTGTAACAAATGAGATAATATTATTCAATAAAAAAATTGTGCACTAGTATCCCTGCAATCTATGTAAAGAAAAATCACACTTACTTGCATTGAACATTATGAAAGAACAAATTATTGCAATTAAAATCACACTTATTGCATAAATAAAAACTAACTAAAAATTGTGCAACATAGACCTTACATAGGGGACCCTCCTAGCTTGGATTACGTTGTAGAGGATGCTACAAATCTATAATAGAACTCAATATGCACAACACATGAAAATGGACAATCAACAATATTTGTATTATGCTAAGAATCACATTACATCCATGTCAAAAAAATAACATATCCACCCTTCTTATTCTTATCCTATAGGCTCTAGGATATTTGTTTATATATCATTACAATCATTTCCTCATATCCATACCCTATTGATTCTATAACAAAATCACCAAAAACATAGTATGTGAAATCTACAGATTACATCTATCTTGATCATAGCCTAATGAATTGTTTGGATAATCCACTCTTGTGACCACAACAAGTATCCCCATTTCTCTTGGCCCTCACAAACCAAAATAAATGGAGCCCCTACCATTTTTAATACTCAAGAACCTAACCTACCTACAATTTTGCATCACCTATTCTTCCTTGATCTACCTAGATGGAAATGGGAGTTATGAGAGAGCACTAATTTAAGGAACCTATTATAAACCATGTTACTAAATCCAATATTGATGTCTCCACCCTCAATCATTATTAATACCTTTGAGAAAACTCTTACTAGAACTCTACCATTAGTCAAGAGATGTGTTGGTACTACAACAACAATTTAATCAGATACCAGATTGTTCGTTCGATGTATGAGTATGAGTAGGTGACATAGATTATATGGTGACACATATCGACTATTCATCGTCTCTTAAAGACACCCATAATCTTCTCATAATAACCCAATTGTGGAAACAATTGAAAGCTGATTTATTAAATCCATAATCAAGTGGAAGTGACAAGTCTTTCCCTGGTATCAAGATGTCTATTCTTGGTGATTCAAAGTTTGGAATTCAAAATACTTAAATTGGGGGCCTAATCATCCCTACTGAGCCAATTCATCATGTTTTTTTCACCTATCATAGTGTTGATTTCTCCTACAAAAAAATGACTATGGGTTACCTTTCCTTCAAAAAACATTCACCAACTAGTAGAGGGTTGATCATAACAATCACATAAATCATACACTCAATCTATGATCTTCCCAATAATTATTAATAGAGAAAGGGGGGGAGCTTTATTCAAAAATTTATTTATCTAAATATGATCAGGGAGGGATAATCAAGTTTATCCAACCAAGACCCTCTCACTATATAGGATAAACTAGATATTATACACAAGATATCACCCTCGCCTGTATACCAGAACCAAAACCTTACAATATTTTACATGGACACCACATTCAAGTAATAGTGAAAGGACAAATTTGTGATATTAATATTAAATAAGGATAAATGGGGAGAAAAGTATTTCTAGTGTCACACTGATGTGAGCTTGGTATGAATGAGAAAATTTCAATCAAATGGGTTGGATTGTATATAGATATTGAATCAAATGAGAAAATTGTATGAAACATGCGTTTATTCTTTCCTTTGTCTATGAAGGATGAGAAGACTTATCTTTCTTTATAAATAAAATAACGTGTTCACTTGCAAAGTAAGAACATATACCACTAACATGAGACAAAGAAGCAAACTCTGCATATTGAAAAGCAACAACATCACATGCGACAGGAAATAATTGCACAAAACAAGAGTACACAAGTTCTTCCATGAACTCAGAGGAACCATGAATAGGGATACCTTTTGAATCACTTGCATTGGCTTGCACCCATGGGACTGTGGTCAATCCCCAAACACTATGTAACCTACAGATACCTATTACCGTGACCTGCAAGCTGCAAACATGATCGTTGTTGGACACATGAGTGTTCCCTTGTTGAAGTTTTTGAAGAGGTCTAAGCCTTATTCTTCCAAAAACCCACAAACCTACATGCCACATGACTTCCTATGCAGGTCACGGATAAAATAGATTTCTATGCCTTTACAATGTTTACCTATGCAGACTCATTTATCATGAATTTGGTTGCACCCTAAAGTTTATTCCATCTTTGCGAAGAAAATAGATTTCTCTTAAATACCATTAATTCCTCTTATGTCTGTGTCGCGAGTGAAACTTTCTTCGAAATACTTTTTAATAATTATTTTTGAACTTGCAGCTTGCAAACCATTTTTAGAAGAATTGATCTAGACAACCTTTCATGGGTTTTCCCGACCTGAACGTTAACATCTCAATTCATGTTATCTTGAAACCTCGCAATCTGCAAATTCACCGAATGGATTCCCCACGCAAAACCCATGGTTCACTATTCATCAAGCCTATACCTAAATCCCACAAACCTGCTCACACGGATATATGTATCCAAATTGCTTACTAATGATAAGTGATAATATTTTTCTTATATGCTTATCTCCCAAACTAACCTCTCACACACACAATATCCCTGTGGAATGGAAGAAGTACCATATAGCATAGGAAATCCTAGATAAAAAGAGGACATATTTAGATCACATTAGGTATTATAGTATGAAAGCTAATAATTGTTTTTGGATTTTCAATCCTTAAAGGACTAATGAAGTGAGAAACTAAGAAGGTGGAGGTTGATTTTCATGCTCCTGAAATGATGAACATCAGCCATATCCCTAGTCACATGATACATACAAGCTACTAGTATTATGAGTAGCATGTGGAATATAACATGGAAGAAAGAAATCGCATATCACCATCTCATGCAAAATTATATAGACCCTAGGTAATTAATAACGAAGGCATCTGCTCAAACCAAAAAGAGCCAAGATGGACAACGTTGGTAGCATCCATGTCCCATCATCATACATCATCAAGGATCACCTGAAATATTATAAAAGGAAGCAAAGAACAAGGAAATATCATTGTTTGGAAAAGAGATGGGTAAAGTGCGAGCTTTCTTAGCCAAAAAAGTAGGAGTAGTATACTGGTTCTCATGGCTATTCCCACTAGGTGGAACTATCAAATTTATGCAGAGCCAAACCAATGGGGAAATTCACTTGTTTTCACAAGAAATATAGCACCTGTCATCAAAGAATGCAAGACATTGACCGAGAGATGGTGGTAATACACAGTTCAGCCTAACATTCGTCTATATCAAAATGACTATCGAAGTTGGAGCCTTGTTGTAGGAAAGGGATAGTAATTCACAGTTCGATAGCTATTTTTGTTTCCACAAGGGCAAGGTTGGCAAGAAGACTCTCATTTTATTCCCGGTCAACTATTTCCCCTGAACCCTTGTCATAGGTATGCGGTCAATGAAAAAGTGCACCTGTAGTTGGCCATCATCTTGACGAAATTTTCAGGGGGAAATCCCTTCACCCCCAAATATTTAGATTTTCTCACCTTCCCAAGGAATATCATAGTTGGAAGGAATATTATGTAATGATTTGCTTAGGATCTAGTGAATTAAAATGTAATGGGAATAAGAAGAGTAGGGAATTTGTAACTGAATAGTCATGTAATTAGGAAGGCCAATAGTCCACCATCAGGTATATAGGAAATACAGTGTAACAAAGAAAATGGGGGGATGTGGAAAGCCAAATTTTGGTATTGTATAATTCTTTATCAAACTCAAAGACAAATAGGAAATTTCTCTACTTGTTGTTGTATTCCTGAAAACAAATTACTTCTTGGAAGGAGGATAATAGCAAGCACCTTGATGGTTCATTTATTCAATAGTGCACTGTTGGTTATTGTTTTATGCAAATGCTTCAGTGTGTCATTCTTGCAAATTGTAATTTGTAGGAAATTATTATAAATGAATTGTGAATTCAATTACTGGAGCATGCTCATGAAAATATATATGCAAACAAGTATTAATATGATTTTATTATGTAAAATTGGAAGACTTATATTTTCACATTAAATTATACACCTAAAATTGATTATGTTACTGTTAAATAGGATTGCAACTTCTTTTTAGAATATGATTGCACTGTCATATTAGAATAAACATGCATTTAGAGCTTATCATGGCTTTGATGAAAAACCTCTCTGTGGAGAGTAATTCATTTAGTTAGTAGAATTTGGGCCCATATACCGGTGGAGTTTTCTATTCAAACGAGAGTGGGTCAAATTAAGGACATGCCATTGGGAAACTCTCCCTTATGTTGATGTTGTAATTTTTCCCCGCATCAACAAAATGGCACTAGAAGGAGGG
>SNQJ01S0148220.1:0-23614 GCA_010110895.2 Picea sitchensis | reverse complement strand
TGGTTGTGGTGATGTATTCTTTGGCTACGACATTGTCATAAACGAATTTGAACTATTTAGTTTAAATGACATTGAATTAATACATCTTAGCATATTTTGCATTTGTCTATGATACAATTAAGCTGAGGATAATCTTGTTCTGCAACTATAAGCTGAGGATAATTTTTCTGAGTAAATTAACTTTTAATTTACTTTTAATTAACTCAACAAATTAACTTTTAGGCAGGGACTACGCTGCCATGCAACACTTTTTTATGTTACATTTCTTTCTGAATAAAACTCAGGAGAAACTAATTTCATGATACATGACTAAGTTGTGAGTTATCAATACTTGTGATAGAGCACTGAAATGTTGCCAACTTCCAAGCCTCTACTTGACCCTTCCACATGTCCATCTCTGATATTTTTTATATTAGCTTTTTTTGAGAATCTTTGAATATAACTGTTCCCTTTGCATTGTTAACTTTGTGTATAAAGAAGATCTTGCCAGCTTCCAGGCATCTACTATACCCCTCCACACATTTTCCTTTGATATTTTTGATATTAGCTTCATTGAGAAGATTTGCATATGACTATTCTCTTTGCATTGTTAGCTTCGTTTAGCTCATTTAAATGATGCTCTGTAACTGCTGACTTTTAATGGTCCTTTTACAAACACTTCAATAGATCCTTGCCCGCCCCAACAAAGAGAGGTGATCTATCTTATTCTCTTCTTTCATCTATTTGATGTAAAACCACTTGGAATATTTTTTCTTATCTGGTGTTGGGTGAACATGGAAATCCTCTATGCATATGGAGTCTTGACCTGGGGAATCAAATTCAAGTAACTAGTACACCACCACTAACAATAAAACTAAAACTAGGATTTAGTTTTTGTTTTTTAGTTGGCATACAGTTAGGCCACAAAATATAACACTTTCCATATTTATAGAAACTATTTCATTTAGATGTTGTCTCCCTGGTTTGTTTCATCGTGTAGTCGATAGGGTAGAAACAATTGCCTAGTTTGGGATTCCAACTGATTGCAACTTCTTTCCTTCTCTATGACTGTAGCTTCATGGATTCCTTCTTCGAATTAGAACTGCAGAATTAGGTATCAAATGCAACAACCATAGTTAACATCAAAACAACAAGTTTAGGATAAATAGGTCGACCATATTTTAACAAGATATTGGGTGCATTTAGAACAAGTAGAATCACACATGTATTAAATTTGTTTTAAACACGCTACTTTCCAATACGAACACCAATCTATCGAGTTACAAGCAGGGAAACCTGATATTTCTAGGGCTTGGGGTGAAAATCAAGTTAGAAGGCACATAAACTCATGCTTTTGACATACCTTTGCAATTCCAATTCGCCAACCAAGTACAAGTAATAGGAAGGGGACACCACCAAATACAGGTCACAGATGCTTGACATTTCAATTACACAATCCATATTTATACCTATTGATGTCTGTAGTGCCATGGGTAGGGTTGACTGTAATTGTTCTGGACACACTTCACACTTCACTAATAGAACATCATATATATGAGGGTGAGGGTGAGGAATAATAGGGAAAAATTATATGGGTGGGTGGTGGGAGGAATAATACAGAAAACTTAAATAGTTTTTTCACCTCATGAGGTTGGGGTAGGGGGAATAATAGAGAAAACTTAAATTCATTTTCTCTATTATTCTCCCCAGTAGAACATCATAAAGCTACATGATATATAGAGCATGAGAAGGCATGAGAATTCACAATACAAGTATATTTACAACATTAAAATTTAAGTGAATTTGTGATTTTGAAAGTTAAAACAAAAATTTTAAAGCTGTAAAAGTTACATGGTTTTACAATTAACAAAACTATTGAATTGATCAAAACTTTAATAAAACTCCTAGTTTATAAATATGTAAGGGTTTTTGGGTAGGAGTCAATCATTCATTGGAGAGATCAATGAATAGAGGAATGAAGTAATAGGTGTGAGGAGTGAGGTATAATAAGTTAAGTGTGCACGCCATGTTGGGTTATAATTGAGATATCTTGTATGAGAATAGTGCACACCTTTTGTAAGAAACAACGTTGAATGATAATATAAGAAGCCTTCCATTGTGAATGTATCCTAGTTTGGTGTGAACCACGTTAAATCTTTGTGTTATGATGAATGTTGTGTTGTGATGTGTTTCTTTTCTATTCAGTTTATGGCACACATGTAATGTATGAATGGTTAATATGAATATGTTATATGTTGGTTCTGCGCACATGATGAGTGGTCTAGTGAATGAATGTTAAGTATGACAAAAAGGATGACTGTCTCCCATTCCCCCATAACTGTAGAAACATGGTTCCTGTAGTCCCCATAGGTACCTTGGGTGAGACTTCCCTTGTTTGTCGGTGATGTCGAAAGGAATGTTATCTTTAGGGTTTTGTCGATGAATTGATGTTGAACCTGGGTCTGCCCACTGCACACCAACAACATCATTATTGTATAATATTTTTTTAAAATAAATTGTTTGTTGAAAATAACATCTCCATCAAGAATGTATTGCATACATGATTAAATAATTGTTACTCAAATATGAAACTTCATATTTTATTATTATTATTATTATGTTAAAGGAGAAAAAATGCACGATTAAATAATCATTACTCAAATATGAGCTAGCATGATACTTCTGTAAGTGTTGTCTACAGTCTTCATAATACACAGTTTCAGTTTCTGCAAGTTAACTATAGTTTAGCTTTTGGAATAAAACCTCTGTGTATGTTTTGAAATGAGAAGTGTTTTGTTTAATGTTTATGGGTATTCATATATATGAAGATTACTTTCATACAATGGGGGTATTAGACATAGTGGATAAGAGACATTTATGTTTGTTATTATCTTGGATTGGCATTGTTAGTGTTAATATTTTGGTATTCTCGTTTAACCATAGACAATGTCATATCATTATCACCCAACCATAGGCATTCACATATGCCACCCTTGAGCACACTAACCTTTACTTAGAATAATTCCGGCAAGCCTACTCTAGAACCAACAAATAAACCCCAGCGCCACAAAACTGCTGCAACAACAACACAATAACCACACAAATATAGCGTACCTTACAGCAAGAGAAGTATACAAGAGAAATACCAGAAATACTGAAAATACTCCGCGACAACTATTTCACTACTCTCTCCAGACTTGTGCCTTCTTTTACTACAGTTATAGCTCCTTAGACTTGCACACTAATTGTTGTTGCAAATGATCCTAAGTCTTGCGCCCTTCTTGATGAGTGAGTGAGAGTAAGTACAAATGAGCTAGGAGCTTCCTTATTTATACTAGTATGTCTAGGTTACTTTACTTAGTGGGACCGAATTCTCTTTCTTGATCCTTTTATTACTTTAATGTTATTCTCTTGAGGTTGAATTCTCTTCTAGGGTTTCCACACATCTGTTTAATCATTCTCTTGCTTCCAGAATATTCTCTGCATCTAAGAAAGGTCATCTAGGAGGAAAAGATCCTACTACATCTACCTATTATGGGATTAATCGGTAAATGCAGACATAAACAGATCTCCCTAGATCCACATAGATCTAGAACAAAATAGAACAGAACATGATGCTTTTCCTAATATCTAACCATTGAGTTCACTATTTAACAAGAGATGGGAAACATACCGTTTAAATATCGCTTCCTCTTGTCGTTGTCATCCTAGCTCCACTCTGGTGCTCTTGTGATATTGAATCTATAAGGGAACACAAACCAACCAAAGTGAAATCAACACAATGTACTCAACAAGAACTTATGCGTGTGATCAAGAAATCATACAATAAAACAAGAATAGTTTTATGGGAAAGAAACATATTGTTGTATCATATTAAGTAAAAGTGAGGATTACAACCAAAATACTTGATGTCATAAGGTCCCCTTTCACTGGCCCTTTTCTCCAACACACACACTTGCTCCAACCTTGAATGAAGAAGATCCACAATGACTTGATGAACTAAAATGAAGCCCTCAAGTATGAACTGAAGTAGAATTTCTTATCCAATTCTTAGCCTATTCAAATATTAATCTTGTTTGAATCAACCTTAGCCTTTTCCATGAGGAATCCCTCTTTATATAAGGGAGAGAGATATGGTTGAAGATATTAGGATGATCCCACCAAATCAGAGAAGCGAGTAAGATCCAAACCATACATACGCCACCTCATCTTCTAGAAGATCCCCTTCTAGAAATTTCGTGAAACTTAACCTTTTATTAGTCTTTTGGCATTGTCGCACCCTAGCTGTAGAGCAGCCTGCAGAGACGTCACAACCCAGCTTTAGGGCAGAGGGAGACGATTAGAGATCGTTGCACACTGCATATGGTGCAACCTGTGACAACCTTCCTTAATATGGTTTTTAATAAGAGAGAGTCAGTCACTTTCCTTTTGGGAACATGAACACATGTTTGTCAATGGATCACTGAGGTGACCAAAATAATGTGTAACACTACCAAAACATCAACAATTAGGACTGAGTCATTCCACTCCAAACACTTAATCTCTTTTATCTAAACCTATTGAACTGCACGTTCTACTTAACCTAATCCATATTGTGATAATGGCTTCATCCATGGATATTGTCAGCTTCACAAAAGTGACCACATATCCATCTCTCGTACAAGCCACATCTCATAGAACTTCTTCATTGGAAACCACTACTTATAATAGAAGTATTATCTTTGTTCCTTAACCATATGACACTGCTAATTTTTATCTCCCACCTATCTCACCCAAATATGTATACAAACTTCATTGATGGAACTACAAGTCACATACCCTCATCAACATGTTGAAAGATTGAGATGGTTTTCATTGATGCCAACCCTTGAAGAAAGTCCTAGCAAATTTCGGTAGCCCCGAAGGTATGGTCATGGAACCCACAATTGATATTTTCAATTAAGACTATCATAGATGGATAGTAACCATCATGTTGTTTCTGATGATAGGTGGTACGTCATGTGGCTCCTTACGGTTGAGGAGATATGTCTTTGTAAATATTGGAGGACCCTCAAGAATAATCTAGAAACTCCCAGAAGGTCAACAAGAAGTCTATTATTCTAGAAGTCTCTATAAAGTCATCAAGAATTTCTCTAGTCAAAGTGGTTGCAACAAGAAGTTAATTATGGGTAAAGTAGTTGTAACAAAGAAATTATGAGTTTATTAATTATGGGTAAAGTAGTTGCAACAAGAATGTGGGTTAGCCCTAAAATAAGGAAAATGGGTAAAACAATTACAAGATAGCCCCTAGAGGAAGGCACTTGGGAAGCATAAATAAGAGATCAAGAGACTCCCATTAGCACCTATTGCACACATTGAATATCTGCTTGTGAAAGGTTTTTTGGTAGGAATTGTATTGACATATATGAGGAATTTTATTAACAGAGATGGAACACATGCCCCTCATGTCCAACTAACTCAAAGGAAACCAGTCGAACCTTCCCTGATAGTTGGAAGCCTTCCCATAGCTCGGATTTGTCAGACTGTTAGAGTTCACAGTGCCTTCTACAACATGCGCTGCAAACTTTCTTGTAGGTTATGATTTTGACTTATCTCCCAAACTACGAACTGGGTCGGGATGAGTTTTTGTCATCAAATCAATGGCAATATGATTCTTCTCCACACCAAATTTTAGAAGAACCCATGTCAACATTCAAAAGTTATGATCAAAACATGACTCTGATGTGTGCTAATTCCTACAAACTGTCCCAAATTACTAGTTCGCAGTGCCAGTGAGTCCAAGTGCTGTGAACTTTCCTGTAGCAGCCAGTTTCCTTGCAAAAAGATTCCAAACTTTCAAAACTTGTACCCGAAGTAGGATAGACCTTCCACAAGATGTTGCAAGCTTATTTCAACCTAAAGTAACCTTGAAGAAATATAAAAAGATGCTAAGTTTAACTCAAAGTCCAAAACCATCACTTAATGTTGTAACTGCGTGCAAAACAATAAACATCGACAAAAATGATGTTGATGTGGAGGATCATTTTGTGTTCATCTTCTGGTTTTGGTACTTATTCTAGTAGCCATCTTAGCCAACATATCTAAATTCTTTTTTTCCACTTTAGGATGCCCTCTTTTCATTTTCTGACAAAAATAAGGCAACCCACCCTCTGGAAGACTTCCTTGAAAAATGGTTCAGAGTTGATGAGTTGCATGTCATATGGTTCAGTTCTCACAATCTCTCCCCCCTTGTGGATTTTCTTTCTTTACTGTCTGTCCATGATTTCTATCTTAAAAACATCTAGTAACCTCTTATGACAATGCTATGTGAAATATATAGTAAAACATGGGTTTTTTTTATGATTGAATTGCTGAGCTGATATACTCAGAGTTCACCTGTCTGAAAACTTATACACAACAATGGTATGGAGTGGGGAAAATTGCAAGTAGGAGTGATAAAAGGAACAACAATCCAGTCTGAGTGAAAATGCAGACAAGAAAAAGAGACAACTCTGTAAAAATAGAGGGTTAACGACGTCAACACCAGTTCACAACGCACAATTGGTGTTGCAAGGTTATAACAGACAATTCACAACACATAACTATCAATGGGAATATAACTTGTTTGAAAAAAGAAGTTGTAGGATGAACCTGGTATTTCTAAATGTAGGATGGTGCTTTGTGAACCTAAGATGGACTTAGAGGGAGGCAACCAATCTTAAACAATATTCTTCTTCTAGTTCACAGTTCCAGCTTGCAACGCTTGTTTCCAGTGCCAGTTTGTAGTGCCAATTTTCAAATTCCAATAGTGCGCTTCAAGGAAACTTTTAGAGTTTGTTCTTTGACATAATCTTTGGAAATCGCATTGAATGAAAGTGCCGAAGACAATGAAATCTCCCTTGACACGTTTTCAAGGTGCAATGATGAGAGATTAGTGCAATGACGTACTTTTTAGTACACTGCAAACTTTTAGGTGAGTTGGCAATAAATAAATCTGACCTCTGACTTGACCTCTAAACGGTTGGAAAATGACATAATGGAATTTGTGTACAAACCCTTGAGACATGAAATATGATAATGATGACTTTAAGACCAGGTTTGAGACCCATTTGACCCTTATTTCCTTCATGATGATAATTCATAGCATGACCACAAGACTCTTACATGGACTAAGGTCATAATTTTTTACTCTTGAACATTTCATGTGCTAACATTGGCGCCACAGGGAATGGCATGCTCCCTGTGAGCTGCCAAGAACATTACAGTTCCAATGCCTTATCCATGGGCAAGAAGTCTTTCACCTCCTTCCAAAATTATGCAACTTATTCTGAAACCAAAACATACGGTTGCAAACCAAGTGCAAACTGAATGTTGTACTCAAATTGAAAACCAAATACTTCCATGACAGGTTTATTTATGCACACTCCTACTCCTACTCCAATCAACTGAACTGTTTCTCAAGTGTAATAATCTTTCCAATGAAGCCATAAAAGCATCTGACCGATGAACTGTAAACCTTGTTTGTAGCTAAGTAAGAATACATGAAGAGAGCATATCATGAACATAAAAAATTCCACAAAAAACATGTACTCATAGCTGCAAATTGATGAGATGCCAAAACTTGCAGCATTGGGGATATGTGGAAATGATGAATCCATCCAGGCTACTATTGGATCCTGAAACTTGTAAAAAAACTCCAACTTATTCAAGAAAGGGAATTGCGTTAGTGTTAGATCTTCTCCAATTTGATTTGTCTGCAAAACTGAAAATTGTTGTAGGATGATATCACTGCTGATCACATGTTGTTCAATATTTGCTACAAATTCAAGTACAAGAATGGTGAATTCAAACTTGTTGATCTCCGATGATAGTTGCTAGAGTAATTTCTTTGATCAATTATGCTCATCTAACTGATGTTCTGCAAGGAAATCTTCAACTTTTTCTTTATGACCAAACAAATATGGAATAATCCTTTTGGAACTACACCGCCTCTCCTGAGATCTTTTTGATTCATGATTAAAAATATTAAATCTTTGATCTTCACAAGTTAATGGTTGTTCTTGGTCTTCAACATCACTATCTCCATAGTGATCAAACAAAGGTGGACCATTAAGGGATATAACTTGAGAAATCTTCTCATAAGCTTTTTCAATGATGGCCTCATTGTATGATACTGCAACAAAAGTATGCTGAAAAGACACTTTCTCTTCTTCATAACCAACAAATGGATTTTGTTCAACTTCAAATATGTCATAAATAGATTGATTTAAATAGTGGTTAACATGCTCTACTATTTTTTGATCTTGAAAAATCTCTTATTTAATACAAGAGTTTAAAATGTTTTCTTCACAAACTAACTCTTCTTTAATTTTTGTTTCAGTAAGATCTTCATAAAGTTCATCATAAGAGGAAAAATCTACTGTCCTTTGAGCTTTTGATCAGATTTTTCACAACAATCTTCAAGAAGCAGTTCATGTGGAAAGTACCTTTTACAATGTTTGTTGAATGCAATATGGAAATCTCTCAAGGAATATATGCTAGAAGAAGGAAGAGAAAAATACCATTCTCGTGCATCACCCTTTAAGAAGTACATGAACATTTTCATCAATACATCCTCGTGAAGTATGCCTATTTGATCCATGCATTGATGAAATGTAACAAGATGTTGGGCAGGATTATTGTTGGGTATGTTTTATATTCTTTGCACAAGTTTCCTCGGGAAACATGTCGCATTTTTTACTCATTTTTCGTGTTGCCTCGATTTTTTTGTCCATTGTTGAGCGGTTTTTCGGCACATGGCTTTTGCCAATGGTTTTCTATTTCCGGTTAAGGAATTAGGGTTGTTGACTAATCTAGGTCATTGGGTTAGGGGTTTGGATGCGACTGGCTCCTATATTTATATTGTATTGTAAACAATGTATCACTATGAATGAATATAGAATATGTTGGTTTTCTTGGTTTGGGTTTCTAGGGGAAAAATCTATGTGTAATGTTTTTATTTTCCATTGAATCTTTTTTGTTCTTTTACTGAAAATCTACTTGCAGTAAATATTTTACAAGGTTAAAATCTACATTTGGTATTAGAGCTTTTTTGGCTTCAGGGGGACGCCTTTGTGGTCAAGAATTTGGGTTGGGACTGTGATAAGCCTTGTTACAGTGGGAGATCTGTAGTATATATTTTTCAGGTGAAAAGAAATGGTGAGCAATTAAAAAATGGAGATCAAGAATTTTAATGGGAAAATTTTTGAGTGGTGGAAGCTCAAGATGGAATATCTGTTGGTGGACATATATCAGTGGATCACGGTAGATCCAGGTACCACACCTACAAGAACTTCAATAGATTACTGGAAAAAGTTGGATCGGAAGGTGAAGAGAACAATCCTACTGTGTCTCTCAAATTCAATATTAATAAATGCGTCAGAGGAAGCTACAACCAAGGATTTATGGGATAAGTTGGGAAAGTTGTATCAGTCTAAGTCCCTAGTAAATAAACTATTCCTGAGAAAGAAGTTGTATAACCTGAGGATGAGAGATGGAGATTCTGTGGCAGAGCATTTGAACTCCTTCAATACTATGGTAAGTCAGTTAGTATCTGTTGAGATTAAAATTTCAAATGAAGATAAATATATCAATTTATTGTGTTCTTTACCAAACTCGTGGGATACTCTAGTTGTGTCCATAGGTAGTAATACAACTTCCTTGAAGTTTGATGAAGTGTTATCATCCTTGTTTTCAGAGGAGATGAGACATAAGAATATGGAAGGATAGAGCACAAACACATTATTTGCAAGAGGACATTCCCAGGAAAAAAATAGATTTAAGTTCTCAAGTGGGAGATCTAAGTCTAAGGGTAGATCTAAATATCCAAGAATTTTTTTAAATGTATGTTGGAGATGTGGAAAAGAAGGGTAATACAAGAAGCAGTGTAGATCCAAAGTTGATAAAAAGAAGGGATATGAAGAATCTCCTTCTACAAAAGAAAAGACCTGCAAGGAAAAAGGAGGCGATATGTACTTGGCTTCTTCAAGCACACATGCAGATCATGAGGCATAGTTGTTTTACTCAGGTGCATCCTTTCATATGACTCCCCACAAGGAGTGGTTATGTGAATATGAAAGACATGATGGAGGTAATGTTTTCTTAGGTGATGATTCAACAACCATAATCATAGGATGGGGAAAATTCAAGTTGAGTCTCATAGATGGAAGGATTAGAAAACTACTTGGTGTTCTGCACATCCCAGGTTTGGCCAAAAATTTGATTTTTGTAAGCAAAATGGACGATGCAGGGGTAAAAACAAAATTTGAAAATGAAACTTGCAGGATGGTTCGAGGAGAAATGGTGTTACTGAAGGGAGTTCGGTTTGGAACTCTGTATAAGATGCAAGGAAGCACTTTTAGTGATGGGTGTAATAGTTCCATTGTTGCTGATATTGGAGTTGAAGAAGAGAGAACTCCTACAATCTATGGAGAAAAGGTTATGTCATGGGATCAAAGATTGGGGCATATCGGAGAGAAGGGTCTTCGACTACTACACGGTAAATGTATGGTTGAAGGTATGTCTAACTGCTCTCTGGATTTTGATTTATGTGAACATTGTGTGAATGGGAAGCAAAATTGGGTAAGATTCCCCTATGGTGCAACGAGGGTAGAAGGAATTTTACAGCTAGTTCACAATGATGTTTTTGGACCTGTGTCGGTCCCATCATTGGGAAAATCTGTGTACTATGTCTCATTTATAGATGAATTCTTGAGGAATACTTGGATTTATTTCCTCAGGAAGAAATCTGAAGTCTTTGACAGGTTTGAAGAGTTCAAGGCTCTTGTTGAGAATCAAACAAAGAGAAGAATTAAGGTGTTGAGGACATATAATGGCGGAGAGTTCCGCAGGAATGAATTTGTATAATTATGTAAAAAGTGCGGTATAGTAGGCCATAAGACTACTCTATATACACATAAACATAATGGAGTTGTAGAAAGGATGAACATGATGCTGATGGAAAAAGAAATGTGCATGTTCATTGGTGTCGGGTTAGGGTAAGAATTTTGGGCAGAGGCAGTGGGTACTGCATGTTACCTAGTCAGTGGATCACCCTCATTAGTGTTGGATGACAAGACTCCACAAGAGGTATGGACTAGTAAGAAACCTTCTCTCACACATCTCAAGGTATTTGGCTGTGATGCATATGTTCATGTTCCAAAGGAAAACACGAGTAATCTAGACAAGAAGGCTAAAAAGTGTATCTTTATTGGATATAAAGATGGTCTCAAAGGTTATAAGCTTTGGAACCCAGAAACTAATAAGGTAGTGTATAGCCGAGATGTGGTATTTAGAGAAATGAAGGATGTTGTTAAACAAGAAGTCCTACCAAGTAAGGAAGAACCAAATTAAATAGAGTTTGATTTAAAGGATTATGAATCAGACTCTACAAAAGAAAAAAATGAGAAGAAGAAGATCCTCATACTCCAGTATTGAGGAGATTGTTTCGAGAAAGAAGGCTACCAGAAAGGAAATATCAAGGAGGCAGTGGATTCAGAGGATGGAAATCTCTGGAAAAATGTCATGGACGAAGAAATGACAACCTTGGATAAGAATGAGGCTTGGGATATCGTGAAGTTGTCGACAGGAAGAAATCCCATTGGCATCATATGGGTATTTAAAAAGAAGCTGAATGCAGAAGGAAACGTGGAGAAATACAAAGCTCGATTAGTAGCAAAGGGTTATTCCCAGGTTGAGGGAATTGATTTTGGTGAGAGTTTTCAACCTATTGCCAAGTTAACATCTATAATATTTTTGTTATCTGTTTCTTGCATTTGATTTTGAAGTAGAACATATGGATGTGAAGACAACATTCCTACATGGGGTTCTGGAAGATGAAATCTGTATGAAGCATCCAGAAGGATTTTTTGTGAAGGGAAAGAAGGAGCTGGTATGGAAGTTGAAAAAGTCCCTATATGGTTTGAAACAATCACCAAGAATGTGGTATCAAAAATTTGATACTTATATGTTGGGAATTGGCTTCACAAGAAGCAAAGATGATCATTTTGTGCATTTTAAATTAATTGGTGATCATTTGATTTATTTGGTCTTGTATGTGGATGACATGTTGTTGATAGGAAACAACAAGGAGATTGTCCAGGATGTGAAAACTCAGTTGTCCTCTAAATTTGACATGAAGGATCTCGATGCTTCTAATTTCATTTTGGGCATGGAAATTAAAAGAGATTGGAAAAAGAGGAAACTATGGTTAAATCAGAGAAAATATTTCAAGACAATATTGCAGAGGTTTAATATGCAGGAATGTAAACCAGTCAAGGTTCCTATTACTTTTGGTGTAAATTTATCGGCGGATCAGTGTACCAAGGCACAGGAAGAGGAAGAGGACATATCTCGTGTTCCATATGTGAGTGCAGTTGGCAGTTTGATGTATGCAATGGTCTATACTAGAATGGACAATGCACATGCTGTGGGAGTTTTGAGCAGGTATATGTCAAAACCAGAGAAGGAGCATTGAACAACAGTAAAAAGGGTTTTTAGGTATTTGCGTGGCACTACTAGCTATGGATTGTGCTACTAAGGAAGACCAAGATTGGATATAGTTTTGGATATACATGGATTTGTAGATGCAGACTGGGTTGGAGATCTGGATCGTAGGAGATCTATAAGTGGGTATGTGTTTAACTTGTTTTGATGAGAAATAAGTTGGATGCGCAAAAGACAAGTTGTAGTGGCACTTTCAACTATAGAAGTTGAATACATGGCAACCAATCATGCAAGTAAGGAAGCAATATGGTTACAAATATTGTGTTTGGGTATTGGGTTGGTACAACAAGACGCAATGATAGATTGTGACAGTCAGAGTGCAATTTTTCTGATGAAGAACCCAACTTATCATTCAAAGACAAAGCATATTGATATTCAATTTCACTTTGTGAGAGACATGGTTGAAGAAAAGAAAGTATTGCTGATGAAGGTGGACACTTCGAAGAATGTTGTAGATTCATTAACAAACTCTGTGAGCACTGAGAAGTTCTCTTGGTGTAGAGGATCCATGGGCATTGCTGCCCTGGATTGTTGACTACTTAACCCTGTAACCCCTTGTATGCAAAGAAAACAACAAGTGGGAGAATTTTGGGTATGATTTATGTTATTTTCATGAGTTTCCTAGAAAAACGTGTTGCATTTTTTCCTCGTTTTTCATGTTGCCACGATTTTCGTGTCCATTGTTGAGCAGTTTTTCGGCACATGGTTTTTTTTGATGGTTTTCTATTTTTGGTTAAGGTATTAGGGTTGTTGACTAATCCAGGTCATTGGGTTAGGGTTTTGGATGTCGCTGGCTCCTATATGTATATTGTATTGTAAACAATGTACCACTATGAATGAATATAGAATATGCTGGTTTTTCCGGTTTGGGTTTCCAAGGGAAAACTCTTTGTGTAATGTTTGTATTTTCCATGGTATCTTTTATGTTCTTTTACTGAAAATATTTTTGCAGTAAATATTGTACAATGTTAAAATCTACAATTATCCTCCTTCTCTTCTTTGAAAACATGAATATAATCCATCCATTATGATGGAGGAGGCACTAGATTTGAAAAACTAGGGACAACTGAAAAATTGAGAGGTGCAAACCTCCATGCCAAGATAGCCTCCATGGCCTTTGTCGTCCTAAATCAATGAAGTCACCATCATATTCTTTATTCATGGAGTGGAGTCACGAGGTGAAAAGGTTGTAGTCTTTTCTGTCACCAATCCTTTCTCACCATCAAGAAATGGTAGTAATATTTGTCGTACAACCCAGGGAAGATCTTCAATTTCGTCCCCAACAATGACGCAAAAAATGTTAGCACTAGAAGTTGTTCTTAGACTTCTTTAAGAACAATCCTAATACCCATCAGGACATGAAAAATTAAATCAATTTAAAAGGGTGGATCAACAAGAAAGAGGGAAACAGTATGACTGTAGATCAGTGATCTACCATTGGGCATGGATTCAACACCACTCTGCAGATTGAAGGAAATCAAGCTAAATATCAGGTTACGAGATTATATGATGATTATTAGAATAAAGGAAGGTGAACAAAAGAATAAAGTCTACTAAACAGAGATCCTCTTTGCAGAATAGATTGAAAAATGATTGAACAAAAACAATGATTAACAAGCCATCTACAACAGATTTTTTGCTACTTAGGGATCCATTGATCAAAGGAAACCTTTGATCATAAAAAACTGCAATATATTCAATCAAGAAGATAACAAGAAATGGGAAAACAAAGAAGAAAATCTGATAAACAACTCTCATGAATCTTTATTGGAAAAAATGTTGATTACAAACATGCCCTCGAGCTTACAAATAAGAAGTTAAAATGCTCCTCAAGATTTCTCCTCTCTTGGATCATGAATCCAACCCTTTCCTTATCAAATTCCACTTCATATATAGTGAATGATCTCTCTATACTCTAAGGAGGTCGAAACCAAGGAGCTACGTATGATTCTTCTCCACTTAGGAGCTTGTTACAAAAGATTCCAACAAAAACATTAAAAAATCATATTTTTTGGGATCTTGTCTATTGCGATAAATGCCTTTTGAAACAGGTCATCCTGCTTGATCTGGAGATGGAACACATGTCCCTCATGTCCAAATAAATCCTAGGAAACCATTCAAACCTTTCCTGACAGCTGGAAACCTTCCCATAGCTCAAATTTTTCAGACTGTTAAGAGTTCACAATGCATTTGACAACATGCGCTGCGAACTTTCTCGTAGGTGATCATTTTGACTTTTCTCCCAAACTACAAACTGGGTCAAGCTGATGTTTTGTCAGCAAGTCAATGGTAATATGGTTCTTCTCCACACAAAATTTTAGAAGAACCCATATCAGAATTCAAAATTTATGATCAAAACATGACTCTGCTGTGTGCTAATTGCTACAAACTATCCCAAATTACCAGTTTGCAGTGCCAGTGAGTCTAGGTGCTGCGAAATTTCCTATAGCAACCTGTTTCCTTGCAAAAATATTTCAAACTTTTAAAAATTGTACCTGAAGTAGGATAGACCTTCCACAATATGTTGCAAGCTTATTTCAACTTGAAGTAAACTTGAACAAACATAAAAAGATGCTAAGTTTAAGTCAAAATCCCAAACCATCACTTAATGTTGTAACTGGGTGCAAAACAATAAACCTTGACAAAAATGATGGTGATGTGGAGGATAATTTTGTATTAATCTTCTAGTTCTGGTACTCCTTCTAGTATCCATCTTAGCCAACATAGCTAAATTCCTTTTTTCCATTTCAGGATGCCCTCTTTGCATTTTCTGACAAAAATACGACAACCCATCCTCTGGAAGACGTCCTTGAAAAACGGTTCAGAGTTGCTGAGTTGCATGTCATATGGTTCAGTTCTCACAATCTATCCTCCCTCGTGGATTTTATTTCTTTGTTTTCTGTTGATGATTTCTATCTTAAAAACCTCTAGTAACCTATTATGACAATGCTATGTGAACTATATAGTAAAACATGTTTTTTTTTAGGATTGAATTGCAGAGATAATATACTCAGAGTTAACCTGTTTGAAAACTTATACACAACAATGGTATGGAGTGGGGAAAATTGTAGGTAAGAGTGATAAAAGTAACAAAAATCCAATATGAGTGAAAATGCAGATAAACAAAAGAGACAACTTTGTAAAAACAGAGGGTTCGCAGCGCCAACACCAGTTCACAATGCATAATTATCAGTGGGAATATAACTTCGTTTGCAAAAATAAGTTGTAGAATGACTCTGGTATGTATAAATGTAGGTTGGTGCTTTGTGAACCTAATATGGACTTAGAGGGAGGCATCCAATCTTGAACAATCTTCTTCATCCGGTTCACAGTGTCAGTTTGCAACACCAATTTTCAAATTCCAGTAGTGCGCTTCAAGGAAACTGTTATAGTTTGTTCTTTGACATAATCTTTGAAAATCATATTGAATGAAAGATATGAAGACAATGAAATATCCCTTGACACGTTTTCAAGGTGCAATGATGAGAGATTAGTGAAATGAAGTACTTCTTAGTACGTTGCGAACTTTTAGGTGAGTTGGCAACAAATAAATCTTACCTCCGACTTGACCTCTAAACGGTTGGAAAATGACGTAATGGAATTTTTCTACAAACCCTTGAGACATGACATATGATAATCATGAATTTAAGACCAAGTTTGAGACCCATTTGACCCTTATTTCCTTCACGCTGATAACTGATAGCATGACAACAAGACTCTTACATGGACTAAGGTTAGACTTTTTGACTCCTGAACATTTCATGTGCTAACAACCTACACAGATGCAGATTGGGTAGGTTGCATTGATGATAGAAGAAGTACAAGTGGAAAAACATTCTACTTTGGTGAGTGTCTGGTATCATGGTTGAGAAAGAAACAATCATCAATATCTTTTCCTACAACAAAAGCAGATTATATTGCAACAACAACATGTTGTACTAAGGTTCTATGGATTAAACAAACTTTGAAGGATATACAGGTTGAATATGATAAGCCCATTCTGATATTTTGTAATAACACCAATGTCATCAATATCTCAAATAACCCAGTGATGCACTCTAAGAAGAAACATATTCTGATTAAGTTTCACTTTCTACGGGAACAGGTTGTAGAGAAGAACATCAAGGTCGAGTATATTGGGACAAAATAGGAAATTGCAGATATCATCACCAAACCTCTTCAGAGGGATACCTTTGAGTAACTTCAATAGAAACTTGGAGTAGTTTCTATCCCACAATGAATTTTTGAATTCTTTTAATATATGTAATGGATTTACACGAGGAAGCACCATAAAAAGAAAAATGATAACGTAAATATTCTAAGCTTGCAGACAGGGGGAGCATCCCAAAGGACAGTTCAGATAGGGGGAGCAACCCCAAAGGGAAGTTACCCTTCAACATTAATGTCAAAGGGGGAGGGAGAGAGAGTAATCAGAGGCATGGAAATGGAGAGAAAAAATAGAGGCATGATCATAGGGGGAGCAATGGTCACAGGGGGAGCATGAGAATCGTTCTGGTTGTCATTGATGTCAACCCTTGAAGAAATTTTGGTAGCCTTGAAGGTATGGTCATGGAACCCACAGTTAATCAAGGAATAAACACATGAAGGCCAATGTGTTTGCAAGTAAGCCTATCATATATGGATAATACACGTCATGTTGTTTTCATTGATAGGTGGTACATCACGTGGCTCGTTACATTTGAAGAGATATGGCTTTGCAAATATTGGAGGACCCTTAAGAATAATCTATAAACTCTTAGAAGGTCAATAAGAAGTCTATTATTCTAGATGTCTCTAGAAAGTTATCAATAAGTTTTCTAGTCAAAGTGGTTGCAATAAGAGGTTAATTATGGGTAAGTAGTTGTAACAAATAAATTATGAGTTTACTAATTATGGATAAACTAGTTGCAACAAGAATGTGGGTTAGCCCTAAAAGAAGGAAAATGGGTAAAATAGTTACAATATAGCCCCTAAAGGAAGGCACTTGGGAAGTATAAATAAGAGACCAAGAGACTCCCATTATCACCTATTGCACACATTGAATATCTATCTTGTGAAAGTAAAAGGTATGATTGTATGTTTGTTTGAGGTTGGATCTTGGTGATTGCTTCAGGTATGGTCATGTGAGTTTGGGTATATTCTCTTGAGGTATTATTGGATGTATGGTACATGCTATATGAGGCAGATACACAAAGGCACATTGGTGGTGCACTTGTTGTTTGTACTTGGCACACATTCTTGTATGTTTTGTTGAGGCATATCTTGTGTCATATGGTATATGTTTGAGGTAGTTTGGTAGAGATTTATTGTTGAAGGTATTGGTATAGGTTGAAGCTACATGACAATGAGGGTTTGATACATGGTTGATGTGATAGTTCATTGTTTGTTGTTTATGGATGATTGATACATGTATGGCACATGTGTAGAGAGATATATTTGTGATGTTGGGTACATGATTTGAGCTATGCACTTGTGATAGTGGGTATGAGATCTATGTGATCAGATCTGATTGTTTGATGAGTTTGAAGTGACATGTTTTACAGTGACAGGTTTTACAATGGTAGGTATTACAGTGATAGGTCTTACAGTGATAGGGTTTACAGTGACAATATTGACAGAGTTTGTGGTAGTGACAATTTGGTCTCCATTTATATCTTAAGGCAGTGGGACGGGGCAAGGAAAGGGGGTTGTAGCTGTTGAAATATGGAAACCTAGCACACGACAGGTAATTCCGAGCAAAAAAATTATTGAACTAAAGCACTGCTAGGTTACTCAACGAAAGATAAGAGGAAGCTTAAAACATAAACCGAACACCACATTGCACATAAGATTCAGGTAAACACTCCTGGAAAAACCCTGAAAAACCAGTTTTGATTTTTATTTTATTAATAAAATCTCGGGCTCCCATCTTGGGATAATTGCCCATCAGAGGAATCACAATGATGCAGATGATAACCTAGCCCACACAACTTCTATCTCCCTCGCTTCCTGCTACACACTTTCTCATCTCTTCCCACTCAAACACAATGAGTGCATAGGAGCAAGAGGGATTCTTTCTCATGTACTTGTGTTTGAGTGGGTTGGGCTTTGGAAGTGTGCAGGGGGTAACGAGGGAGATAACCACAATGTGGGCTAGGCTATTAGCTACGGTTGGTGCATGAAAACTAAGGGAGTTTTAGCTTCCTTCAGGTTGGATCCTAAGAAAATAGGGGGTTGTATCCTCCTTCCAGTTGTAGCTGGAAAACAAGGAAGTTGGTTCTTCCTATGAATGTATTTCTTTTGACAAATAAGAAAAGAATTTCGTGGTTTTCTCCCGCATTGGGTTTCCATGTAAAATTATGGTGTATTGTGTGGTTGCTCATTGTTCACTGTTTATTTATACTTCTCATGATGTTTTGAATGTTATTGATGAACTACTCATAAATTTAAACAATACACATTCAATGGTTAAAAGTAATAAAAGTTCTCATATTGATTCACCCCCTCCTCTCAGTATTCCAACACAAAACACATTCCATAGATATTCCTTTCAGTGTCCAAGAAGATCCAATCGATATTAATCTATTAGATAAATATAAAATGGATTGGGAAAAATACAAAACTATACTATACCCACGTTGGAGCCATTAAATTTGGACTCGACCCCCTACTTAGGCCTTACATGAATGTATCATCATTATGTTGTGTCCTAGATATAAGGCATAAAAAAATTGCATATGCCTTGATTGGAGGATTTCAAACTCCTCTTCATGATGGCATTTTATTTTCTGCCATATATCCAAAATATTTAGTGGCCCTTGAAGATTCTTGTATCTATGAGGTCCTTAAAGCTTACATTTTCCCTGCAAGATTCAATATGCACACTAAATCGTGTATAATCTAGCTTAAGAGTCTTGTAGTCATGCGATTTGGAAACGATACTCTTCTACCACTCCATTCTAATGTTGTTACCACTTCACGCTTGCATAGCATGGTGGAAAATGATGTTTCACACCGATATCAACCCATCACTTTCGATTGGATGGGTATAGAATATCTTGTAGAGTGGGAGGACAGATATGACCAGTTTCAAATCGACACAACAAATTGTGCAGAACTCACATAGGCGATCAATCCCTCTGCAAATAAACCAAATATCCTTGTCCTTTAAATCTCCATCTCTCCATGTTACAAATCCACACCATATATGTTCACAAACAACCACTGCTGGTAACCAACAAGAGAAAACAAAGCAATCAGGACACTCAGGTAGTTATCAAGATTTCCCTGCATGCAGAGAAAAACTAGAACATATTCACAATCGCAAGTTCACATCCTTGAGTGAAAATTTCTATATGATCTTAGGATATCCTCTCCCTAAAGAGAGCCTACAAATGACTAGGAGACATCCATCTAGTGAATAACATTTCGTCCCTAGTAGAAATCTCCAAAACATTCCCATTAGACAATGGTCAACATAATTAAAAACTAAAAGGGAATATTTTCCTATATAATCATCATCTCCCACACAAGATATCAGTGATGAATGCAAGTTTTTAAACTGATCAAACATGCAAGCTATTCACACTAGATATAACATAGATGAGCATCGAAAAGAAATCAACGTGACAATTATAAGTGTTGTCAATTCTCTTGAAGGGAAAGAACTGCTCCATTTCGCATTACTAGAGAAAACATTGAGCAATATCTTTCAAAAACCCTCATTGAAGAGATTAAAAAAAGTAAGTTGAAAATCCATATTCTAGAAAAATGGGAAAATAAGGCGTTCTTTGGCCTTACCCATGCGCATGAAAGACTCAACTGGAAGGGATTTGGGGTAACCATAGGTTTTGATGAAAATAACCTTTTTTGTTTAGATATTGTTGTAGGTATTTTAACATGTGAAGATTATTCACTAATAATGTAGCTAACAAAAGAAAAAGGGGAAATTGTTCTCTGTGGTGATCCTTGTAACTTGACAATGCATCCATGGACAAGATGGACATAGGTCCTTTTGGATAGATTCTTCCTTCGCAATCACTGGTACTAGAGAATATGAAAGTTCATATTGCATCTCCAATCATATTTCATTATTGCAGCTTGTGAAACTATATGGTTCAAATTCAAGATGAAAGCTGCAAATACGACTATATGGTTCAAATTCAAAATGAAAGCTGCAAATACGAAGATTGAAAAGCAGGATCCTCCTTAATACATTTCAGTAGTAAAATCAATGAAGTACCAATAGGGAAATATGCTTGGGATAATCAATGAAGAAATCAAATTAAATCTTAAAGTAAGATATGAGTTCATTGGTGATTTTATGTGTCCCCCACATTCCATATTGCAAGGATCCGATGTAGCCAGATGCGTCACAGATTTCCTATATCCTCTCCCCGAATTTGTTGAAAATTGAGATGATCCATATGATAGAAAATATTTTAGAAGAGGATTTTAATAACCTAATCAATCAGATGGAATATTGAGCTACAAAAACGTGTGGGCCCAACATCTTTATTTTTTTTCGGCCAATTGAGGAAAATAGCTCATCTTTCTCTCTTTTCTAAATCTCCATAGATTCCTCTTTGTATATAAGGTAAATATTATGTTGGCCATGTTGTCGGCCATATATATCTCTTGATTCGACTTGTGGGTAGCGATATGCTCCACCTTGTAGTGCGAGGCTCCATTGGCGGCCTTATTCTCTATTATTTACATGTGTGTCAAGTTAGTCAATACCTATTCAGGTCCCTACATGTTCTCAGAAATGATGAAGGGAGGATATAATGTGAGGTTGTCCCCCCATGCCCCAAAATGGTGATAGGTTGGCGTGAGTCTTTAATTAACGAAACTAGATGTCATAGTTACATTTTATATACTTTGGGGTTCATTTGCACCATCGAGTCTTAGATTTTGAGCTCTACGTGTATTCTCTCTCGCTGCACCCTTGCGTTGGACTTCCATATCAGAAAAAAAGATCATAAACTAAGAGTGCGAGGTCACAAGACGATAAGTATGCTCTCTCGTCGCACCTGTTGGTGACCTTCAATACCAAAGTGTTTGTAGTTCATATCTTCTATAAGTATGTATAAGTTTCTTCTTGAGTCTATGGCGCTTGCCGCACCATCACGCCCTTCCGGTTCATGAGATTGGTGTGAAAGATCATTTTTCACCAAGCCATAGGCGCGAAGTGGTAAGAACCTTGGAATAGAGTGGTGGAAGAGTATCATTTCCAAACCACATGACTACAAGACTCTTAAGTTGGATGATGCGTGATTTAATGTGCATATCGAATGAGAATATAAGCTTTAATGAGCTTATATTTAATGGGATATATGATGGAGAAGGCAAGGCCGATTGAGCAGAGCTTCCTCGGAATCTACAAATTTCTTATGCCTTATATCTAGAGGCCCAATTAGCCTTATATCTAGGGCACAACATAATGATGATACATTAATGTACGACATGATTAGGGGGTGAGTCCAAATTTAATGGCTCCAATGTGGGCATACGTATAGTTTTGTCTTTTTTCCTAATCAATTATATCTTTATCTAATAGATTAATATTGATAAGATCTTCTTGGCCACTGAAAGGAATATCTATGGAATGAGTTTTGATGAGGGTATGTGACTTGTAGTTTCACCTATGAAGTTTGTATACATATTTGGGTGAGATAAGTGGGAGCTTCCAATGAACAATGTTTTCTTGTTTGGGAATAGAGATAATAGTTATATCAAAAGTAGAGGTTGTCAAGGAAGAAGTTCTATGAGATGGGGCTTGTACGAGAGATGGATTTGTGGTTATTTCTGTGAAACTGATAGTATCCATGGAGGGATCCATGATTGAAAAATGGGCCATGTTCAGTAGACAATGCACTTCAATAGGTTTAGATAAAAGAGTTTAAGTCTTTGGAGTGGAATGAATCAGTCCCAACAACGTCAATCCCACGCTAACAATGGACACAAGTGCCTCCCATCCACTATGTCTAATACCCCCATTGTATGCATGTAATCCTCATATATATGAATACCCAAAAGAATTAAACAAAACACTTCTCATTTCAGAAATTAGTGGACTTCAAGAGGTTTAGATAAAAGAGCTTAAGTCTTTGGAGTGGAACAACTCAGTCCTAATAACGCCAATCCTATGCTAACAACGGACACAAGTGGCTCTCATCCACTATGTTTAATATCCCCACTGTATGCAAGTAATCCTCATATATACCAACGTAGATCCATCTTAACTATGCGTTGAGAGGGACCAAATTCCTCGAGATGCAATTTTTGCTTGAGTAGATAACTTAATCCTCATATATATATATATATATATATATATATATATATATATATACCAATAGATGGAAACATTTCTTCAAGATTTGTGCTCTAAAAGAATTATAACTAAAGGAATTATACATCTCCCTCATACTCAATCTACCATTCAAATTTTTTACAAGTAAGAATTTTTTACTCCCTATATATATATATAAAGTTGATACTGAAAGATTTAATTGTTACCATATTTTTTAAATAACATTTGTTAACTCTATTTTAAGCATTTAAGGAATTGTACATCTCCCATATATGGAGAAGTGAAAAACACCTTTACTTTTAATTTCTCTCCTTCTATATAAAGTTGATATAAAATTATTTATAATGTGGAAACTTTCAATTATCATACATTTTCCACCTTTATAAAATTAATGGCGTCAATCACCATATATCAACCACTTTTTACATAAATGTGGTTGTTGCTAATTGACGACTGGCATGCAATCATTAATAAATTAATACATTTTAAATGTAATAAATAAATAATAAATAATAATTAATTATCTTTAATTGTTTAAAACTAATTATTAATAATTTATTAAATTATAATAATTTATTACTTAATTGTTAATATCTAATTAATTGTAACTAAGTAATTGAAAATTATTAATTAATAATAATAAAAATTAATTAATAATTAATATTAATAACAAATAAAATATTAATTAATAATTAATTATAAAGTATAAATTAATTAATGAAAAATAAAATACTACATAACAAAATAATAATAATAATAAAGTAATTTTGTGATAATAATAAAGTAAAACTAAACTAAATACATTAAAAAACAAAGTAATAA
>SNQJ01S0148219.1:31707-42004 GCA_010110895.2 Picea sitchensis | reverse complement strand
TACAGTAATATGATTCTTTCCTATAAAGCTTGTTGTGTTTTATTGTATGATTCCTTGATCACATACATAGGTTTATATTGAGTTTATGCTATTGCTATCACTTTGGTTGGTTGCATTCTTTTGTAGGTTCATCATTGTATGAGAGTTGGAATGGAGCTAGGATGGCGATGGCGAGAGAAAGCGACATTTAAACGGTATGTCACCCATCCGTCTTTAGTTAGTAAATTAAATATTTAAAACTTAAGGAAAACGTCATGTTCAGGTGTGTTTTGTTCTAGATCTAGGTGGATCTAGGGAGATCAGTTAGTGTCCGCACCTACCGATTTGTCCGATAACATAGTGTTCGGGTCGAAAAGGAAGGAATCCAATTAATTGGGAAGACAATAGGAAGTGTGTGGAGAACGTGTCAACACATTGGCCATAATTCCAACTTATGGATGGTGAGATACATGACTGAGATAAAGAGCATTATGTATATCAATACAAAGGCACACTGAATAAATACGCATTGAGAGTTGTACTCATGTCTAGTAAGGGGCAGAGTTGTACTCATACATGAAGGAATTGTATACTTAAATGCACTTTGCTGAATGCATTTTGTGAGTGCATGTATATATGTTTTTGGCATGGAAATAATTATACTAATGGATAAAATGTTGCTAACTCATGAAGTTGAGAACATTTCAGGAACTATTAAACATTGCAATAGGAAAGTTTCAAGCCAGGTAGTCATAGGAATAGAGACTGCAGAAAATTTTATGTTCAGAAAATTGAAATAATAAACTCATTGTTATAAATTATGAACATGCATATGCATAGAATGATGAGTCATTCTATTTGGTTAAGTTGTTTGGGAATGGTGATTGAATTTCTAGGTGTAGGCAATTCTAATTTAGTTGCATATGGTTATGTACATATTGCAATTGAATTATGATGTACAGGAAATACTAACAATTGTTGGCAATATGCAAGATGAAGCCTTGTAGGAAAATAGTATGCAGTTTGGTGCTTGTGGAAAACCACAAGGAAGGTTGAAATCCTAATTTGGAAACATCCAAGATGATTTATGAAATAGAATTCCATGTTTTGGGGATAAAAGTTGAATTCCCTTTTGAACTAATTGGAGTTCCTAAATGAATTATTTTATGTTTTCTCATGATAACTACATGTGGGTGATGCAGATGAGATAATGTTGATTAAAGTTAGAATGTTGACTACAAAGAGTAGCTCAAGGAAGATGTTGATTGGAAATATCTGAGGGCAGTTGGAACTCCGAGAGCCACATTGCTCTAAGACTTCTGGTCCGGCCTGTTGCTGAAGCCCAAGGAAAGGGAGGTGTAACAACCGATGGACTGTGTGATAGTGAAGGAGCACACTCCTGGGGTGGGACAAGCATGTGGGGAAGGAGAGACTGTTGGTTGGAGTTTTGTTGAGGTTTGGTACCTTGATCTAGACCATGTGATATGGAGGTCTTCTCAATCAAAAGATAAGTACCAATTCTCTATTTATTGTATGTTGTGTATGTTGTATACATGTTATAATGTTATTAAAATTGTCTATATATATATATATATACACTTGCATTGCCTTCATCCATCACTGTACATAATTTGTTTCATTTTTCATTGCTTAAGAAATATATATACCTTATGCTAATCATGTAATAGATTGGAATGTGATTCAAGTGGAGCAAGAAGGTGTCTTGCAAGTGCATTTGGTGTGCATATTGGACCAAAAAAGCAAGCATCTCCGGAATCATTCCATAGGGCTTGTAAAGGTCCAGTGGACATGGTACGGTCTTGAGGACGCGACATGGGAGCATGAGGATGCATTGCGGGAAGAATACCTGCATTTTGTTTTGAATATTTTGGAAATCTTGTTGATGTTGTGTGAAATTTGCACTGAGGACAGTGAAAAAATAAGGGGAGGGGATTGTAATATCCCCAAGGAAAATCCCCAGTTGTATTTATAAATTGTAAACATGTTTTGTAGGCTGGTGAGCCGACTTATAATAATATAGGAGGCTTATTTGGTGATTAGGCCAGAGAGCCTAGGTGTTAAAGGCCAGGAGACTGATTTTGTATATGTACTTATGCAGATCACTAATATAATATATACACATCGTTGCGTGTCGACCGACCATGAAGAAAGAGTGATGGGGGACTAAGCTTCCACATAATGGATAAGGGAGAGGGGGATAAAATTTTGGAAGAGGAGCTAAGATTGAGGGCTTAAGTCCTTGAATAATAATTTATTATTATTCCAAAGTGGTGTGAAAGGTATATTTTTATCCTAAGTTCCTGGAAAAGGGAACGCATACTTGATGGAGTGCATGCAGCTTCATGGGCGACATGTGTTGGTGCAGGCACATGAAATTTAACCCAATAATTGAGTTGTGATGAGGGTTCGTCCCCCATTCTTTCATCCATTGTATGAATTGTGTGTGGTGGGCGTATGATCTCCGCATACCCTCACGCAGCTCTGAAACCAGAAAACCGTGATGTTTTCCGGAGAAGCCAACACATCCTTCATCTGATCCGTTTGAGTCTTTGTTCGACCTTTGCGTTGATTCCTTGTCACACACCTTGAAAACCAGTGGAATACCCATGGACTGATCCATGTCTCTTGTTTGTCCTGTGAACCCAATTTATCCACACTACAAATATGAGTTCATTCCTAACAATTTGGGTTGTTGTCTTCTGTGAAACCTGAGCATACCGTAATTGTCTATGCCCTGTGTGTTATAACTGTGGGCTGTTGTGGCCACGCATTCCCTTGGCTGAGTTTGATTGGATACCATCATATGTTCCTTGCTGAGCCTTATTGTTTTCCTCCTTGTGTTGGAACGAAGCTGAAGAAGCAGGTTGTCAGGCCCGTGTGCAACACTCTCTCCAGGTTGGGGAGGTGGTTGTGGTTGAAGAGGTAGGTTGTTAAGCATGTGAGTGACTCTCTTTAGGTGAGAGAGTGCACAGAGGAAGTGAGAACTCTTGGAAGGGGTATTGTAGCTACCACAGATCTCGGAGAATTCTGGTCCGACCTGTTGCTAAAGCCCAAGGTAAGGGAGTTTTAGAAGCTGAAGGACTGTCTTGGTGACAGTGAAGGTGTATACTCCTGGGGTGGGACATGCATGTGGGGAATGAGAGTCTATGAGTAGTGGGCATAAGTGGCTCCTAGGAGAGAATCCATCCTCATAAACTATGTGTCTTCCTGTTGACCTTGCCTAGCCTAGGATTCCCTTCTTTGGTGGAGCTTAGTCCTAGCTTGGGGGTGACCTACTACTAAGAGTGATGATCAATGCGGTCTATGGCTAGGAGGTTCATGGAAGGTCTGTACGCAGTTGGTGGTGTTATTCCAGTTGAAAGATAAGTATAATTTATCTGCTTAATTTTATGTTATGCATAATGCTGGAATGTTATCATGTGTTCCGTTGCATGTATGAATTGTTGTTAATTCTTTTTAAATTTGAATGGTAACAGTAAATCTATGTTAAAATGTGTTAATTTGATTTAATGCATATTATATTTATATGTGAATATTCTGCAATAGTGGCATTTCCCGGTCTCTGTGGAGGGTCGGGGATGCTACAGTTTGGTATTGTAGCTAAGTCAGAGCTAAGTAGTGGCATTTCCCAGGCTTGTTGATGGCTAGGGATGTTACAAAATGGTATCGAATCTTTAAAGGATAAGTTAAGGCTGTGTTGGTAGAATTTCCCGGCCTGTTGGTGGCTAGGGATGTTACAAAATGGTATCAGAGCTTTAAAGGCGAAGTTAAGGTTGTGTAGGTAGCATTTCCCGACCTATTGGTGGTCGGGGATGTTATACTTCCTCTCTCTCCACCCCTTTTCTCTATATTCCTCTCTTTGCCTCTCAAACTCTCATACACTCTCTCTCTACCCCCTCTATGTATTATTCTCTCTCCCTCTCAGACTCTCACACACTATATCAAGTTTGGTACATCACAAGGAAATAAATGGCCTTGACCTAGACATGTCAAGACCTAGACCTAGATCAAAACATAGAAAGACCTAGACATGGAAATACCTAGATGTATACCATAGACCATGACCTAGAAACATACAACGACCATGATCTAGACCATGAAATAGACCTAGAGCTAGAGCTAGACCATGACCTAGACTACGACATAGACCTAGACCATGACCTAGACCTATACCATGACCATGACCTATACCATGACCTAGAGCTTGACTGAGAACCCCCTAGCTCCATATCATCCTAGGCATAACCTATACTCGACCCTTAACCCCCTCCACACCCGAGCCCTAAGTGCACTATTCCTATACCTCTTGTTGAAGGCCCCACAATCTTTGCATCTCCATCTCAGTGCTCTAACCATTTCTCTATGATTCAAAACACTTTCAATTTTAAGCCCTCAGGTCCTATTTATCCCCAAAACCCTATACATTTTTATTCATAAAGTTGTTTGGTCTACAATAAATGATATATATGTTGCATTAAGAGCGCACACATGCTCTTGTGACTTGAAATCCTTGAGGTTGAGTGTGCTTAGTGCTCATTCCTACCTAGCAGGAATGCACACACATTCTTTCTAGGTAGTTTAATGTGTCAATCACACTCCTCAAATTCATCTCTTTCTTTACTCAAACAACTCGACATCTGCATGAAAAAATAGCAAGAACAAACAAGTTTTTGTTTAGTTTTGTCTTGTTGTTTAATCATAGATAATTTTGTTCTATTGGAATAAACATTTGTCCAATTGGAATTGGAATTGTTAGTCGTATCTTCTTTTTTAATACCAAGACAAATTTGTCCAATTGAAAATGTTATTTGTGTCTTCTTGTGTAATACCAAGACAATTTTTTCCAATTGGAATTGGAATTGTTAGTTGTGTCTTCTTGTGTAATACCAAGACATTTTTTTTCCAATTTGAATTGTTAATTGTGTCTTCTTGTGTAATACCAAGACAAATTTGTCCAATTGGAATTGGGATTGAAAGTTGTGTCTTCTTGTGTAATACAAAGACAAATTTGTCCAATTGGAATTGTTAGTTGTGTCTTCTTGTGTAACACCAAGAAAAACAATTGTGGTTTTCTTGTAAGAAACTTTATCTCTTTAAACATGGGGAGCCTATGGAATCGAGGTAGAAAGTCCTGGAGGAAAGAAAAACCCATTGAAAAGGTAAATGAAGAAATATAAAAGGCAAGGATATGTATGTTAAAATGCATATTTTCATAAGAGGGAAATCCAATTTATAATGGAATATATACCGATGTTGTTTTTCCTCCATCGCCACAAGAAAAGCAGAAGATTTCAGTAGATACCAATCTAGTTCATCCTTATATTGTAACTCTAATCACTATCCCATGAAGACAAGTTGTTGTGGATGACCAAATGATGGAGGATTTTCTTGGAGATGCTTATACAATGGATGAAATTAGAGAGGCAACTGCTGCACAACATTATGGTGAAGAAGTTCCTATGGTGCAACCTCTTGTTGGATAGTCAGACGTTCCAGAAACTAGTCACATGAATGTCCACTCTCCTCCCAAAATTGATTTGTCGGTGATTGAAGGGGAAAGAACTGTAAATTTGTTAAATCCATAGTAGGGAGGTCAAGATTTCTAGAATACGAGTTCATCGTCCCTACCTATTTTGAGCAGTGTGTGGTGAAGAAATCCTAAATGCATTCAGGTGGACTAAAGTGGTCTACCATCACTTGAAGGTAAGTTTCCTAACTAGACTATCCATTATCATTCTTATAAAATAATTAAAGAATATTTTGAACCAAAATCTGATGCCGCTAAATGTCAATTATTTGTGGCTTTGTTAAAATCTAGAATTTTGACTATTGTTAGGAGAATTTTAGGCATTAAAACAATCAAAAGTTTAGAAACAAGTCATCATATTGTTATAAACCTTGTGGATTCTTTTCAAAAAATTGGTAAGAAATCTCATTGTAAAGACTGTAATCCAACTCGATGTATTTTGTCACAATCAATTCTTAGAAAGATCACAATAAAACATTGTTTTATCCAAAAAACCTCTCATCTCATGAAATGCAATGTTAAGCCCTTAGAAAGTATTCTAATAGATGAGATAGCCTCGACATAGGTGGCCCAATAGACTTGTGGGCCTTCATTGGTAGGCTACCTCGTTCTGACATGAAGTTAATTGGAGTAGTTAAGGGACTAGTACAAACTTTATAGCATGAGAAGACTAGGCATTCTTCCAACCAAAAATATGTACTAAAACTGAGAAGTGGATCTAGGGACCATGAACCCCATATTAAACACTTTCTTGAAATTACACAAACATAATCGTATGATAGATTCAGGATTGTACATAGTGCACTTAACTTGGGCCAAAGATCTTTCCATAAATGCAAGCCTTGGTATGTTCGAATAAACACAATTTGTAACACATGTTATTGTCGATATCACATTGAGTATGGTTATTATTATGAAAAATACACACACACACACACACACACACACACACACACACACACACACACACTTTTTATGTATTGCATAACACCCGTGTGCAAGAATGCTCAGTTATATTGTCGTCATCATCATCTAGAGACTTTATTCACAACATCCTGTGTGCAAGGAAAAAGGGTTATACATTTTATCAAAAATATTTCTTAGATGGTGTTATCACTCCAAGAAACTCTTTGGGGTTGTAGACCAAAGATGCTTGGTAAATTCGAGAATATGATAGATTAGGTATATTTGGGACAATGGGATAACTCAAAAGCTGATGAAAGTAACCACTTATCATGTATATGAATAAGACAATGCTTTTAGAGAACAATAATCAGACAACAGAGTTGAAAAAAGGGGATGAAGAATACTAGTCCAGATAACCAAATACAACCATGTGCAGGGTCATACAAGACAGTAAGAAATTATTTAATCCAAGTTTAAGAGCTTAATAAGAAGATGACAGTTCTTAAAAGCTAAACTAAACTGGAATAAAGTGCAGAATCATGAAATATATGAAAGAATCTGATATTGAAAACAAAAGAGGACTGTGATTCTATTATCAGAATAAGAAGTCAAGTACAATAACTAGAAAATGTCTCCCAGATTGAACCTTTATCTCTTAGAAAAGATAGGCATTTATAGCCCTTTACAATCGGTTTTTTTAGATCCTGAAAACTTGGATCTGTATCTAAATATAGAAAATAAAACTAACTAAATACAATCATTTAGGTTTCTGTGGTGAGAGATTTGTTTAGAATTTGTCGGAAGAACCACAGTGCTTTTGATAGCTTGTCGATGTTTTGGATCCACAACAGGATCCATCTTCAGGACAAAAAGCCTGAGGAAAAATAAGAGAGGAACCCTTAATAAATAATGATGAGGAGGGTGGAAAACTAAGGTCGGCTAAGTGAAACCCTAGGTTTGAGGAGATTTTTCAAAAAATAGGCATTTGACCATATGGTGTTAATATTATTCATATTAATTATATGTTAATTGTAGGTTAAATTTAGGGTTAATTTATTCATATTATTATTGTTATATTAGTGGTCGGCTAAGTGAAACCCTAGATTTGAGGAGATTTTTCCAAAATAGGTATTTAATAGTGATTTAAATATAGGTTAAATTTAGGGTTGACCATATGGTGTTAATATTATTAATATTAGTTATATGTTAATTATAGGTTAAATTTTAGGGTTAAAAGAGGTAGCATTAATATTATTATTGTTATATTAGTGGTCAGCTAAGTGAAACCCTAGGTTTGAGGGGATTTTTACAAAGTAGGTATTTAATATTGATTTAGTTAATTAATGAATTAAGTGATTTTTTTGTCCTGAAGACGGATCCTGTTGTGGATCCGAAACGTTGACAAGCTATCAAAAGCACTGTGGGTCTTCCGACAAATTCTAACTAAATACAATTGATAAGCAAAGACTAGTTCCTAGAACTCGAACTATCTTCTATGTTGATCTTGACATCTGTACTTCATCACCTTTAGGACTCTGTTGTGTCGTGGAAGGGTAAAGACACCTGTCTTCTATAGCTGGACTCTTTTAATAACCATAACCGAAACTTTAGTTGACCAATTTAGCATTTGGTCTTAAAATCTCCACGAATCTCTGATGCTGAGTGTTTCTTGATTAGGTGGTTAATCGTTCGATGCTCTCAAACCTTTTTTAAATACTTCAAAATTGCCTCGCTCCAGCTTCGTTTTCCAAAAAAATTCTTTCTATACTTTCACCAGCTAATTCACCTTACGATCTGCTAGTTAGCTGGTGAAAGTTTTGCTTTTCACCAGCTAATTGGTTGTTATTTTACCCTTTGTGCTGGTGAAAGTTCTGTCTTTGGCCAAAAAGGAACCTTTCATCTCCAAAACTGTTGTTTTACCAAACACTTAGTGTGCCTTTGATTTATCTCCCTGCATATTCACAGCAACCTGGGCCAGTACCTATAGATCTGGATGTGAATTACTCTTCTGCTTCAATTTCTTAATTTTCCTCTTAAGGCATTTTTCTAACCACCACAAACTGTTATAGTCCTTGGTGATTTTCTTCTTTATCTTTTTGTCTTTGACACTCTGACTAGCCAACTTCTCAAATGCTGCATTTGTCTTTGCAAAATTGTTAGATAGGGATTTGTATCTTGCCTTGATTACTCTTTCCAAAACCTCCTGTTGTGCAATCACCTCTTTCAGTTCCTTAATTTTTTGTGATTTATTTGACTTCTTACTCTTTGATGTTTCACCTTCATCAATGGAAGTAAAAGTCTCACAGTCTTGTGCAATTTCCATGGATTGTTCAGGACTTTTAATGGCTGGACTTTCAACTTCTTGCTCTGGCTCTGTTTCTGAGTCTATGTATGGAAAATTGAGAATATTTTTCTTCTTTACTGTAGGCTACTCTGAATTGGTTTCAAAATCTAATTTTTTCTTTGCTCTTTTAGACTTTATGCTGGAAATCATGTCCTCTGGTGGTCCTGGAAGAGCTCTCCTCCTCCTTGAACTGCTCTGAGGAGTTAACTACTTTTTTCCAGTTTTCTTCTGCTCATTCATGGGTTGAGTTTGGGTCTCAAAGCCTTCCCAAAAAAGAAAATGTTGCCAAGTCCTTCCTCTTTGTCTCAATTCTTCTAGAATTATCAGTTTGATCAATCCAAAATGACAAAGGGTGTTTTTTGTGCTTGGAGGTTTAGCTCTAATCTTTTTACATACTTTGGTTAGGCTTTTGTGAAGGAAGAAAGGTAAATTCAAGAGGGTCTTCCCTGTGAAATGATCTAAAAGTTTGAAATGATATAAAATTAGCTTGCCATACCTGCCTTATGAGGTGATATAAAGTTGAATGCCTTTAAACAGGTCCTACCATTCATCTTCTAGATGAGAAACTGCCATGCTTTTCTTCCAGGTGATGTCTCTGAATTTTGCCTTAAGGTATACCCTAAAATTCAAATTCTTGGTTGTTGTTGTCTTAAACCAGCTTTGGCCTGATCTAGGTAAGCTGGTTGTTGTGGCAATGGCAGCTTCATCGACTATCATTTCTACAGAACCCACACTAGCTCTGTTTCCATCATATGATTTAGCAAATGCTTCAGCTGTCGTTTGGTGGCAACCCTTTTGTAACCTTCAACATAACTCATGCAGCTTGCATCTAAAAAATGTTTTTGCACATCTATATGTGATTGTAAGAATGACAGGCTATCCAATTCTTTCCTCAGCAATAAACCACTTCATTTCCTTTCCATCTGTGACTCAAACCTCAGATTTTTTGCAGACAGTTGTCACGATGATTTCCTGATTGAGCCAAGGTTTTGGTGCTGGTGAAAACTATCAGTGTTGCCAATTCAAAATATGGAACCATACCATATTACCTGTGAATTAGTGCGTGTTTTAAAATGAGTGTTGATTTGATGTCGCCGAGTGACTTGTACCTCCTCTATCTGTGATGATGAATGTGAATTCGTTATCTCCAATGCTCTCATTGTTGGAGCATGCAATCACGAGCACGATCCACCATAATATATGATCAAACGTGCACAATGGCATCATCATCATCATTCTCTTCGACCAACACCTCATAATAATTATGTGACATGTGGCAAGCGTGTCTTCTTTTCAATTTATGGAATTGTGGAAGAAAAACACATGTTTCACGCTTTCACCAGCTAGCTTGTCTGCGGGAGAGTACTCCTTAACCATTGAAACCCACTGCTTTCACCAGCTAACACCAACCTTGCAACATGCGTTAGCTGTTGAAAAGATTTTCACGAAATTTTATAAAAACAACCTTTATGGATCAACTTATTTCTAAGGCATGAATTTAAAACCTAAGTTTTGACACT
>SNQJ01S0148219.1:21639-31697 GCA_010110895.2 Picea sitchensis | reverse complement strand
AAATTTATTCTTCGTAATTATTTAGTTTTTTAAGGATGGCAGAGTTCGTCTACGGAAATCCTAGAAGTGGTGAGGCTTAAGTTTCTTTTGGTCCTGAGGTTTTTCAGGGCTACAGGTGGTTAAGGAAGGTGATGATGAAATTATTTGACAATTGGGTAGATGAAGAAGAACTGGTAGACTTTTGCATGGATTCGTTGGAGGGTGTCGACATCTGGGGGATGCCAGTTGGCACTCAACCCATCACATGATGTGCCTCATCTAGCTGGAGTGAGGATTTGGGATCTAGTATGTCAACAAGTTTTGTCTCCCTACTGCTTTCCTCGTTAGGGTTTTCATCTTTCTATGGGCCCATTTCATCTCTTTCTCTCCATGTTCACTAGGGTGCAGTGTATGATGAAGGACATTTTTCTGGTGTATTTGAACTGACTGAGACTACACTATGGGATTACCCTTTCTCCTCTTGGGAGAAAGTGTCACCAATAGAATATTCTTGGAGGCTGGGACTTCAGGATCCAGGGGGCTTTGGAGATATCAGTTGGACTCAAAACTTTTTTTTTTTCACCTAGTCAAACAATCTATCCCCTCTTTTGATGAGGGGTTATTTCACATCATTTATCCTCGGCTGCATTTACGGATTCACTCCTGGTGCATTCTCTACCTCCGGACTCAATTCCATCTATGCCTCATCTAGAGTCGCACGTAGGGATTTTGGATGGTTTTCTATCATCAAGGGTAGATCTACCTTCAAATACTCAGGTGCAGTCTGCTTCTTCACGAAAGAGAAAAAGTAAATGCCTTCATCTCACAGTGCTCCCGCAAGGCTCATCCTAGGTGAGAATGTTAACATGGATTAGGTGTTGGATCTGCCGACTTCAATGGTAGTAGGGAATGTTCGGGGTAAGAGGCTAAGTGAAAATTCTCTTGAGGCTTGGGCGAGGACACATTGGATGGGCCACCTAGGGTATGTGTCGACAGTGAGGGTTTTGGCTCGAGGTTGGTTTTCTTTTATATTTTCAAAGCCTAAGGATGCACAATGGGTTCTAAATTCTCCTTGGAGCATGGATTCGAATCTGGTATACCTTAAGCTCTGGTAACCGATGTTCGATGTTGGGTCAGAGCACATGGATGTTATTCCTATTTGGGTCTAACTACCATGCATTCCACTGGAGTTTTGGACTAAAGATATTTTCAAATTGATTGAGAACACAGTAGGGTATTTTGTTGGTGCGGATATGTCTTTCTTGAAATCTGATGAGTATGTGGTTGTAGAGATTGTAATACAGATAAACAAGCAGGAAGGATTGGCGGAAGACTTGGAATTGGTGTCTGGAAGGAATACCTTCAAACATAGGCTAGATTATGAGGGAGTTCCCTTTTGATGCCGAATATGCCATAAACAAGGTCATATTGTCATTAAGTGCCCACTTCCCTTTAGAGCAAAGAAATCGAGAAATGGGGCTGCAAAGAAGAGGATTATCCCAAAGGATCAGGAAAGAGGAGTGTCCTCAGTTATGGATAGATGTATTCAATAGGAGGAGGAGAAAAGAGTTCAGGACTAGGCGAACGAGGAGGCTCCCACAGTCATTTGTATGCCCACTACACAAATGACTTCAGTGTCTATGGATACAAGAAGGGGCCAATTTGTCCCCTTGTTGAAAATATTCTCAAATGATAATCGATCACGTCCAAATATCTCCCCATAGGATATGTCTTTTAGGTCTTCACAGTTAATTAATTTTTTGATAAATTCACTTTCAGTTCTTGGAAAAGGTTGGATCAAGCCCTTCCACTCCCTCTCTCTGACTCTAGAAAGCCAAGACTCTCCTCCCTTTCCGATCCATGCCCAACCACAAACACTTTGTCTGCCATAGGTGGACACAAAACATCCTTCTCCTGAAATTTCTCCTGGGGATTCGAAGTCATCCATGGACTTAGTTGAAGAAGCCATTGTTTACAATCTCAGGAATCTCTGGGTGATGGGTTCCTCGGGGCTGGGCATGACTAGTTTAGTTAAAAACTCTAGCTTGAATTTATCCTGAAGGGATGGGGTCAGAGATCCTTTCTCTCCAAAGATCAGAATAAATCCTTATCATATGTCGTAGAAGGTAAACAACTTTCCATTTTTGGGGTGCTTAGAACAATGAAGCCCCAGGAAGGAGTTCCTCCATGAAAGTAATATCTCACAATTGTAGGGGTTTGGAATGCCCTGCTAAAAAAGCTTCCCTCAAGAGGATGATTTCCTCTCATGACTCTGACATGCTTCTATTACAAGAAACCCTGGGGAAATGTCAAGTTGTGGTGTCTCTTTTGGAATCTGTTTTCCCTCTCTGGTCTTTCATAGGGCTGGATGCCAAAGGAAGGTCAGGAGGGTTAACAATTGGATGGAAAAAAAGGTCAAGCTGCAAAATTCTTGGGGTTTTGACTCATGCCTAGGTGTTGAAATAATATGTGCTGATATGGGAAGGTGCTTTAATTTCCTAAATATTTATGGGCCAGATCAATATAGGGTTCCTTACTGGGACTCATTGCTAATTCGTAAATATTTTATTACAAAAGACAATGTGATCATTGGGTGAGACCTCAATTTCTCCTTTGGGGAAGAAAAGGTATGAGTTCAAAGAGCACGAGTGGATCAACTTATAGACTTTTTCGTCACTCTCTCTCAGAGGCTAGTCTCTTGGATCTTTCCCCTTTAAAAATTCTCCCTACTTGATAGAATAAAAGGATAGGGGATGAAAAATCACTAAGAGATTGGACCGATTCCTGGTTTATGAAAATATTATGTTACATCCTGAACTCAACAGAAAGTGGATTGGGTGTGGAGGTGAATCGTATCACTCTCCAATTTTCTTTGAAATTTTGGGTAGTCCAGGAAAAYCCCCTAGTCCCTTCAAATTTAATTCGGCATGGCTAAAGGACAAAAKTTTCCAAAAACTGGTTAAACTATGTTGGTTTCCTTTTGATCCAAATGGTAGTGTGGCGACATGGGTTCATTTTKCCTCAAATTTTAAGMAAGTTGAAAAGGAAGTGGTTATATGGGAAAAATAAAAAAGGGCTAGGGATGAAAGGGATCTTAAGGAGATTGAGGAAGCATTGTAGGTCATATATGATTCTGATGGTGAAGGATACCAGTCCCCAGACTCAAAATATGYCCTTTTGTCTCTAGAAAAACAAAAGAGACAACTCTTACTTGATCAGGAGGAAGTTTKGAGGMAAAAACGCATGGTGATATGGATGAAGAGTGGMRATGAAAGTAAAAAAAATTCCAGGCTTTTTACAATGGGAGGAAAATCAGGAATACAATCTGGAGTCTAATAGGGCCTCATGGAAATAAAGTGTCATCTTTTCAGGACTTGTCCCAGTTAGGGAAAAGTTATTTTTTAGAACTTATTCAAAGCTCCAACTAAAGTAAATATTATTAATATAACTCGATTATCAACCCCCTTCCCTCGGTTCACAAATGACGAATCGAACAAAGTTTTGATGGAGGAGGTGACTTAAGATGAAATTCAAGAATTTATCCATAGTTTTCAGAAGAACAAAATCCCTGGGTCGGATGGTTGGACTATATAATTTTATCTGGGGTTCTATGAAACTTTAGGGAAGGATTTATTGGCGGTGGTTGAAGAATCTCGCAAGGAGGGACACCTACATCCCCCTATGAACTCAACCTTCATTTCCCTCATCCCCAAGACTGATACTCCACAAGATATGAATTATTTCAAGCCCATCTCTCTTTGCAATTGCATATATAAAATAGTTGCAAAGGTGATATCCAAAAGAGTAAAGAAGATTCTTTCGAAGTCAATTTCAAAGGAATAATTCAGATATCTGGAGGGATGCCAAATTCATGAAGCTATTGGAGTTGCACATGAAGGAATCCACTATATGAAAATGGAGAAGATTAAAGGATAAATGCTCAAAATCGACCTTTCTAATGCCTGTGATTGAGTTAATTGGCTCTATATCAGACTACTCCTTACTCATTTAGGTTTTGATGTCAATTTTATTATATGGGTGATGAGTTGTATATCCATTTCCTCTTTTGTAGTTTTGATCAATGGTTCCCCTTTTTTCGTGGGAAAAATAGGTCTTCGTCAAGGATGTCCTTTATCCCCACTCCTTTTCCTTCTAGTAGAGGTAGGACTCAACATGAATTTGGACTCAACAAGATCCAATAGGGAATTTTGTGGAATTGAGATCTCCACAACCCTTCGAATATCCAATATATTGTTTGTGGATGATGTTATGATTTTTTGTAATGGGTATAGAGGGGATGTAGAAAAACTTTACAGTATTTTGACTCTTTTTGGACGAGCAACTAGGATGCAGACAAATGAATGGAAATCCATGATATCCTTTCAAAATATGGAGGATGATGAAATACAAGTATATAGATCCTTATTTCCATTCGAGATAAAACATATGGATGAAGGGATAAAGTATTTGGGTTTTCACCTAAAACCCAAGAGATATAAGAAGATAGAATGGAAATGTATTTTAAGGAAATTAGAGAAGAGGCTAAACATATAGATTCATAGGTGGTTGTCTACAACCAATCATCTAATTTTGGTGAAATCAATACTCAATGTTATTATGGTGTATTGGATGTCTTTAGCTTGGATTCCAAGAGGGATACTTGAGAGGATTAATTTTATTTTTTCTAAAATTCTATGGGTTGGGACTAAGGATAAATAGGTCATCCCCTGGGTCAAATGGTCTACTTTAGAAATCCCAAAAATTTTTAGGGGTTGTGGGCAACAAAATTGTCTTGGAGATTACTTTATACAGAGAATCTATGGCCTCAAGTGGTGACTCAAAAATACATCCGACCATCATCATTACTGGATTAGATCAGACGCCCAAAACAAAAGCACCCCGGGTCTTCCGTTATTTGGAAAGCAATGATAAAATCATTTGAGGTCACTGGGGATGGCTTAGCCTCAGGCATGGGTAATGGGAACAAAGTGTGTTTGGTTACAAACCATTGGACAAGGAGTGGAGGAGCACATATTCTTCTTGATATTATTATTCAGACCTTACATGACAAGGGCATGTTTCATTTTAGTCAGATTGGGAACTCCACCAAAACCAATATTTGGTCACAAGAATGGAAGACTCACACAAAATTGGGGATTGAGGAGGAGTTCGGGGTCATTTGGTTAAATTTTACCAGGGCATTAAAGCAGTCTCACATTCATTTGGTGGATAGGGAGGATGAATTGGTATGGGCCTTGGACCCTTTTGCAATATACAACCCAAATATGGGTTATACATAGCTCAGTATAAAGATACACCTCAGGGTTCTAGAATGGTGGTGGAAAGGGTTGTGGAAACTCTGTTGTAAAAAAAGTACCAACTTGGGGAGTCATGAGAAAAAGACAGGTTGCAGGCCCTGGGTGGTGCATCCTATGTAAACAAGATGAATAATCTCAGGTACACCTTTTTATTACTTGTCCTTTCTCAAAGGCGGTTTTGGAGGAGGTGGAACAAATGCAAGGACAAACCTATATATGGAAAGATCAATCGGTGGAAGAATCCTGGAAATTGTGGATCTTCTCATCATCCAATAAAAAAAATTTCACTTTCCCACTCTTAGTCTGTCAGGGTGTGATCACTCCAAGAGTCACTCAAGGTTGCAGATCAAGTGATCTTGGTAACTTAATGAATGCTTACATAAAAGGTATACAAATGAATCAAAGTGAATGATTTGCTCAATAATTCCCTTAGTCAAGACATACATGAATACACTCAGACAGATAGGGCCTTCAATTGTAATGATCATATGGTTTTAATAGATTGAAAAGAATGAAGAATACTTATCATACCAAAAAGATCACATACACCAAGAGTACATATGAAAGACTAGTTATAATAAGTAAAAGTACTTGTGAGTATAGTTTATCAATGCAAAGACAAGATGACAGTTATTAGTCATTAGATAAACATAGAAAAATGAACATAATATTCAACCACAGGTACAGAAAGAAAATAAGATGAAGTTCTGAACATATACAGTGAAAGAAGCTTATATTCCAACATGTACTCAAAGAGGTCTTTACAAAAACGAGTATTAAGAAATCTCCAACTTCCAACCTCTCTAGCTCCTCCCTTTGGTGCTCTTTATAGAGAGATTACATGATAATATAGATCCAAAATAGTTGTATCTCATAACCTTTTCACCTATCTTTAGTTTTTTGAAGATATCCAACTCAAATCCGAATTTGTGAGGTGGCTAGCAAAAAACAGAGTATAAAATTTCTGTAAATATGCTGCTCAAAGATTAACCTGTATCTCCAAAATAAAAATAGATTTTGGAAAAATCAGAGAGGTTTTTGAAGAGGAACTCGTTCTTGTGAAAAACCTCTCTCACTTTCTAAAACTACTTTTTCATGTCATCATAATATATCTTGAAATAACATGACTAAAATAGGAAAATACAAATTTCCAAATCTAGTCATATTCCTACAATCTAGGATTTGATCCCTAGAATGTTTCCATTGAGGAAACGAAGTGCCACTTGAATGATTTTATGGGGGATGATATTATATTCAAATATATGTGGCCACATGGACCCAAAAATCCTCTTTCCAAGTCGAATTTTGACCAAAACTCATCCATGTTGAAAGTTGAAGAGTTGGTAGCGCAATACATAGGAAAAACACAGTTTGTGCTACCAAATTGTTGTAGATTCTTGTTTTGACCTTTATGCATGAAGAAATTACCTTGAAGGTGAATTAAAGGCTGGAAATGGTCTCTTTAGACTTGATATTTCATAACATAACTTATCATATGCTAGGGCATACCAATTTTGGTCATTTAGGCTTTCCCCTACATCATTATGCAAAATTAGTGTTTATGCCATAATGTGTCACTCCAAGTAATTTAGACAACCATACAATGCATCTGAAATTTCATCTTAGAAGGATAATACTATGTACCCTAAAGAAAGGCCTTTGTAATGTTGTCACTATAGACAAGTCCCTCTTTGACAAGCTCAACCAATCAACCCTTTGTTCATATAAAAGAGAGTATGCAGTGAATGTACATCTATGTGTATTTACACTTACTAAGATTTTCATATTTCAATATATGAGTCTATAAGGAATGTGGACTCACTCTTCATCAACACAATCTGTAAAAATATACCTTATATCTCCCTAAGACATCAATTTTATATGTGTAACTTCATATGTTTAAAATAAACATAGAAGTTTTTTTGCAAATGATATTGATATATATATAGTTAATGTCTCAAAACTGAAAGAAGACTTCCTCTAAGCTGCTACCATATACACCCTCCTCTTAATTATGTCAAATTACTCATCATTAAAGAACCAAAATAGAGTGCATGTCTTCATTATTGGTTGTTGCATATCAAAACCGTAGCAAGATAAATGTGTTATTATCTTCTATTCTTGTGAGGGCTATAAATCTTCCATGATAGATAAAATTCTCTGCAAGTGACTTGGAATTGTACTCACCAAAACCTTAACATGCTTGCCTCTTACTTCATTAGGGATGTCATATGCAAGAAACAAAATAACTATTCAACATTTTGAAGACAAAAGGTGGACAATGAATCCCCTTCATGAATACCAATTTCAAGACTCAAAAACTTATTAAAGGCTAATTGGAATGGGAGATTTCAAGAGCTAACATGGGGAATCTAGTTAGCCAAAAATTCCCAAATTTTCCACAAAAAGTTGATCCCTCGGGAAGTCATTATTGTTCAATGTAGTAGTATTCTTGCTCATTTTCCTAGGAAAAAGCCAAGAAGAATAGAAGAGTTCCACAAGAAGAAAGAGTGGATCATCAAAGGCCATGGGCATATTTTGATGGGGCTTCACAAAACATAAATCATATATGTGGGGGTGGGGCCATCCTGTATCTATCCAACCATGTACACTTCAAAATGAAAATGGGCCTAGGGCATGGTACAAATAATTTTGCAAAACTGATGTCTCTAAAACTACTTCTACTATTTTCCAAGGAAAATAATGTTACATCTATCCATATTTTTGGGGATTCATAAACTATTGTAAAATGGGTGAAAAAATCACAACATTGTCATAACATACTTTTACTTCCGATCCTTGAAGAAGTTTATGGACTAGTGGACTCCATTGATTCCTTCTTCATTCAACATGTTTATAGGAAGAGGAATATGGTAGTTGATCAATTGTCAAAAGTAGGGATCCAAACGGAGCAGGGCCAATGGCACATTGTGGAGGATTTGGATGGTATCATTCAAGAATACTATCATAGACCTTTCATTGAGGATCAACAAGATCCTTATCTTCCTTTATGATCTTTTTATAGACATCTTCCTTTTCTGTAGATATTTTTTGTATATAATCATATCCTATATGTTGCTGGGTGGTGGTCTATCTACATTTTTCATGTACAGAACAACTAAATGGCTCCACTGGTATGCTTTCACTCTATTGTTTATATCTACTAGTTTTTAGATATGTGGCAGGTTATTTTGCAACACAATATCAATAGACTTTTTGGTTATATTTCAGAAGTCCAATTTTTAGGCTTTTTGATATCTCATGTGTCCTTTTGAAAGGCTCAACAATGCATGCTATGAAGCATCGAATGTAATTTTCACTTCCCCACACACATATATAAACTAATTTCTTAGTTATTTTTTATTTTTATTACTTTCAGATAAATATTTAATATTTGAATATTCCAATACTTTATATTAAAATAAATATTAACTAATTAAAATACTTTATATTAAAATTTAAATTAAACATAATCCAAAAGTTTATGTATAAATAAATGCCATTTTATTTACCAATTTTCATGTTTAATATTTTGAGGAAGCAAGCTTACATCTTACATAATTAAAAGAATCTTAAATATGAATACGTAATTAAAAAGAATCTTGAATATGCATATGTTAATGAAATTTTTTAGAAGTACGTATTATAAAAAAATTTAGCCATAACTTTAAAAGGTTTATGTGAATTTTTTTAAAACAACTTTGTTGTATAAGAATTTAGTGATATCAATTATAGTGTGTTTTTAGAAATCCTAGGAGCTTAAACTAAAGGTTCATATCGATTCAGATTTATAGAGTTTTATAATTATTTATGTGATATATTGAAAATATTTTTATTTTTATTATAGTTAAATGGGAGATTATTAAAGTTTTTATACTCATTTTTTTATGAAACATATTAATGAAATTTTGATATGCAAATTTTTATTAAAAATAAAATAAAATATTCTACATCAATATATTTTTTAAAATCAAATAAATTTATATTTTTATGTATAGCTTCACTTCGATATGTTTGTTATAATCATAGTACATTTTTTTAATGTATACCTTTACTTCAATATATTTGTTATAAGCATAGATCATTTAAATTATTAAGAAATGTAAAAGTAGTTTCTTTATATTTTATTTTTCTGGTCAAATCTTTCGTTTTAATATTTATTTAAAAAACATTTAAAATTTATCTTTTATTTTTTTGTGAAATCTTTCGTTTTAATATTTATTTAAAAAACATTTAAAATTTATCTTTAATTGAATTTATTTTAGTGTTGTTATATTCTATATATATATATATCTATAAACTTTAAAGGAATATAACAAAAAGATTGCAATTCAATATAAGTCCATTAAAATGAACGTTGCAATGTGACATAATCATTAAGGAACATCATAAATGTGACATAACCATGATGAATGTTACAATGCAATATAAATGTACATATCAATTTCATGTAAGCTAGCCAAGATGAATATCACGATGCATCATGACCAATCAGGAACATCTGACATTGCAAATTATCGATGTAGCAATTTGACATAACACAATGAAGATGAATGTCACAATGCAACACAATCATTAGGGAACATCACAATCCACATAACCCTTGAGAAATGTCACGATGTCATATAGCCCTTGATGGTCATTGGAATGCGACACAACCATTGAGGAACACAACAATTGGACATTAGTCAACTAAGATGAACATCACATTGTGACATTCCTATAGTAAACCATGGTTTAACATAATCAACCATAATCAAC
>SNQJ01S0148219.1:8082-18928 GCA_010110895.2 Picea sitchensis | reverse complement strand
CAACATAACATAACCATTTGGGAATGGTGCAATTCAACATAAGTCTACGAAGATGTATGCCACAATGTAACATAATCATTATGAAACATCACAATCCAACATAACCCTTGCATTACATCACAATGTGAAATAACCTTGTATGGATGTCGCAACACAACACAACACAATCATTGAGTAACATAGCAGTTTGACATAATTCAACCTAGATGAACGTCTTAATGTGACATTTCCATAGTAAACCATGGTAAAACATAATAAATCATACTCAACCAAAGTCAACCATATTCAACCATATTCAACCATAATCAGCCAAAGTCAACGATGGTCAACATAAGTCAACCAAATCGACCGTTTGGGAATATTGCACTGAAACATAACCCTTAAGGAATGCCAAAAGGTGTCATAACCCTAAATGAACATTGCAATGTGATGTAACCATCTACAAACGATGTAATTCAACATAATTCAATGAAGGTGTACGCCACTATGTGACATAATCATTGGGGAACATCACAATCAACATAACCCTTGCATTACATCACAATGTGACATAACCCTTTATGGATGTCACAATGTGACAAAACCATTGAGGAATGTAACAATTCAACATAATTCAACCAAGATGAACATCGTAATGAGACATTGCCATAGTAAATAATGGTTTAACATAGTCAACAATAATCAACCAAAGTCAACCATAATAGACCAAAATCAATAACATCGACCAAAGTCAACCATAGTCAACCATGGCCAACATGTTTACAACCATGGTTTACATAAATTAATCAAAGTAAACCCTAGTGAACAATAGTCAACTAAAGACAAGTATGGTTAACACAAGCTAATAATAATGTCGTAGTGCGACATTACCATAGTGAACCATGGTAAAACATAATCAACCATAGTGAACCATAATCAACCATGGTCAACATAAGTCAAGCAAAGTCAACCATAGTAATTCGTTCTAAAACATTGCACTAAAACATAACCCTTAAGGAATGTTACAAGGTGACATAAACATAAATGAACATTACAATGTGACATAACCATTTGTGAACTTTGTATTTTGACACAAGTCAATAAAGGTGTATGTCTCAAAGTGACATAATCATTAGGGAACATCACAATCCAACATATCCCTTACATTACGTCACGATGTGGCATAACCTTTTATGGAAATCACAATGCAACACAACCATTGAGGAATGTAGCAATTTGACATAATTCACCCAAGATGAATGTAGAAATGTGACATTACCATAGTAAACCATTGTAAAATATAATCAACCATAACAACAAAAGCATTGGTGAGTGTAGCAATTCGACATAATTCAACTAAGGTGAACATCGCAATGTGACATTACCATAGTAAACCACATGGTAAAACATAAACAACCATAGTCAACTAAATTCAACCATAGTAAACCATAATCAACCAATGTCAACCATAGTTAACCATTTTTTAATAACGCACTAAAACATAGCCCTTAATGAATGTCTCAAGCTAACATAACCCTAAGTGAACATTAGATTGTGATGTAACCATTTAGGAACAGTATAATTTGACATAAGTCAACAAATATGTACGTCACATTGTGACATAATCAACGGGGAACTTCACAATCCAACATAACCCTTGCATTACATCACAATGTAACATAACCCTTTATGGATGTTGCAATGTGACACAACCATTGAGGAACATAGAAATTCAACATAATTCAACCAAGATGAACGTCACAATGCGACATTACCATAGTAAACCATTGTTAAACATACTCAGCATGGTCAACCATAGCCAAACATTGTTAGCTATAATCAACATGGTCAACCATTGTCAACCAAACTCAACCATAGTGAACTATGGCCAACTAGAGACAACCATGTTCATAACTAAACCATGATAAACATTGCAATATGAAAATCCATTGAGGAACATGACAATATAACCTAACCCTTGTGGAATGCCAAATTGTGACATAACCATTAAGGAACATTTAACAATTTGATATAAGGGTTTTAAGATATATGTGGTGAGATTGGTTATCAGTAAACCAAGATATATGTTGCAATGTTACATAACCATCAAGAAACATTGCAATCAAACATATTCATTTATAAACATCTCATAACCCTTCAAAAACACTACAATTCGACATACGTCCACCAAGACGAATGTCTCAATGCAACATAACCATTAAGGAGCATAACAAATGAGAAATAACTATTAATGAATGTGCATGCATCAATACTAATGAGAAACATGAAAATTCCGTATAATATGACCAAGATGAATATCATAATGCATCATGATCATTCATGAACATCGCACTGAAATATAACCCTTAAGGAATGTCACAACATAATATAACCCTTTATGAACAACCCAATGTGATGTAACCATTGAGGAATGTAATAATTTGACATAACACAATGAAGAAGAAAATTGTAATGAAACATAATCATTGGGGAACATCACAATCCAACAAAACCATTAAGGAACATTGCAATCTGACATAACCCTCAATGGACATCGCACTACGACCAATTGATGGATTGTTGCATCAAGGAACATAGCAATTTGGCATAAGTCCACCATGATGTACATCACGATGCAACATTACAATAGTAACCATGATTAAACATAATTAACATGGTCAACCATAGTCAACCATKTTGACCATGTCCAAACATGGTCAACCAAAGTGAATGATAAWCAACCATAGTYAAATGTGGTCAACCACAATAAACCAAAGTCAACCATAATGAGACCATAGTAAACCAAAGTCAACCAAGGTCAACCATAGTAAATTAAACGTAAACTAAAGTTGACCATAGTAAACCAAAGTCAACCAAGGTCAACCATAGTAAACCAAGCATAAACTAAGTTTAACCATAGTAAACCAAATTCAACCAAAATAAACTAAATATAAGCCAAAGTCAATCAAAAGTCAACCATAGTAAACCAAAATCAACTAAGGTCAACCAAAATTAACCATGGTTAGTTGCTACCAACCATGTTCAACCATAAACAACCATGATCAAACATAGTAAAACCAAAKTCAACCATAGTCAACAATGGTCAACCAAAGAAAAKCATAATGAAACATGGTCAACCATAATCATCCACAATCAACATGATTAACCATAGTCAACTATGATTGACCAAATTTAATCATGGCCAATAATAGTTCAACATAGTCAGTCATAGTCAATTGTGGTCAACCAAATTCAATCAGAGTTGACCATGGTTGACTGAAGTCAATCAAAGTCAAACATACTCACACATAAGAAACCATTGCTAACAAAAGTCAACTATGGTAAAACATGGTCAACCATCGCAAACCATAGTCTATCATGGCTAACCATAGTCAAATATAACTAAACATAGTTAACCATAATCAACCGTAGTCAACCATGGTCAATCATAAACATAACCAAACATGGTCAACCATGACATACTCAACCAAATTCAACCATTGAAAATATTAGTTCAACATAGTCAACCATAGTCAATCAAATTCAACCAAAGTGAAACATAGTCATACATAATCAACCATGGCTAACTAAAGTCAACCATGGTCATACATAACCAAACATGGTCAACCATAGCAAACCATAACCTAACATGACTAACCATACTAAAATATCATAGATATTTTAGTATCAATTATATTGATATTTTAATTCACAAATCTATTAATTATCCTACACATGTTAATATATGTTGATTGAAACAATTAGTTTAAAACACTGAAAAATGTTGTATATTGATGTATATCAAAGACTATATCAATACTATATATAAGTACTTTTAATTATATGATTCTACTATTAAACAAGTGTTGCATGGTAGCGTAGTCCCTGTCAAGTTGGATTGGGAATAAATGCACTGCTATGGCGGGACAGAGGGAGAAATTGAAGCCTAAAGCAACAGAGACACGCGGGAAGCAGCTTGAAGTACATGTGGTATCCATGCAGAAAATTACTCTTGCCAGTGTGTCACACGCCAACCATAAGACATCGGGCTGGTAGATGACCCGGGGATAATGTCACTGTGGAAGTAAGGTTGGAGCCCCGAAGAACCAGAGTCTCGAATTCCCGAATTAGTTAATCATAATATTATATTAATATGGGGTTAATATATGGATATTCTTGTAGATCAATCTGTTAGCACCAAAATGACAACCTAACGAGGATGTCAATCCTACTGCATTTTTTATAGATTTGATACTCCTGTTTAAGTTTTTTCTTGGGGCATGTATAGTTCAAATATGGGACTTAAAAAATTTCCGTCGTAATGACTTGAAGCAATAAAAAATGATAGTAGTAGTTTTTTTTTTTTTGAAATAAAAGTTCCTAGAAAAAAGGATCATGAATCACACACATTAAACATTCAAATTTAATAAACACAATTTCCTAACATCCAACATAGTTGAATAAAAAAATTGTTGAGCACATAAAAATAAAAGAAGATGATTGATATGCATAAAGAGAACTAATTTACCGTTTTGAAAGCAACCCACAAGGCACCGTCGAAATTGTTACTGAATTAGTTTTCTTTGAAATTTATCAAAAGTTAATAATGTCTGCTACATATTTATGGAATCTGTTACATATTTCTAGAAATTTAAATGTGTTTGTCATATAGACTGGGATTGGGGCTCCCACGAACCATAAAAGAAATAATTACAAGAAATAGGACTGTAGAAAGAAGAAGTGGGCGACGGTAGAGGAAGACCTGGAAAGAAGAAATTGGAAGTTATCAATCTTTGGTTAGATATTTCTATTTAAAGAGGTGGAATAACTAGATTGATAAAGAAAGAAAGATGTGATCAATATAGACTTACTATGATGGTATCTATTTCTCCCTTTTCTATTTTCTTGTTGATTCCTTTTTATTGCTCTCATCGATGACCACCGGAATCGTGCCAACTGGTTGTTGCCCTTCGTCGGTGAGCTTGTCGATTCTCCTTTGGAGCCATTCTTCGATGTAGCTTCTCATGGGGGCCACAATGATTTCATCCCAGATTTCTATGTTGAAAATATCATTTCCTAATTTCCTTAGATCAATAGAAATACTATGCAGATCCTGTTCAATTTCTTCATTGTGTGTTGAATAGTTCACTACCCAGTTCTCCACATCATCTTGACCATATTCAAGGATGCCGTAATTTTTTTCTAAAGACAACCCCTTTAAAATATCAACTTGTTCATTGAAGGTTTGCTTGTTTAAGGACAAGGAGTTGAGGATTAAGTTTGGGTCTTGAACCTCGTTGGTACTTTTGGCTAAGTCTATTTCGGTCAGGTTTCTAAATAATTCTTCTTTCTCTGATATGGCTTGTTTACATGATTTGACAATGAGATGTAGGTTCTTAACTTTCTCTTTCCAGCATACTTTTAATTGTTTGATCCAGTTTGGGGAGGGGCGATCTTCTTATCTTATTTTCATATCTGAGATGTTGATGACATGGTTTCCAAAAGGGATCACCATCTCTAGATAGAAGCGTTCTTCATTTTTTAAATCCGCCTGCAAATGTTCATGCAAAGCATGTGCCCTCATTCGAAAGGAAGCTATATTTTGTGATGTTTCCCAAACTTCATTAATTAGCTCCATTCTTTTCTTGATATTCTTCTCCACATAGCCTCTACATCATGTGAGGAGGCTGGAGGATCCTTTTAACTTGGCTGCAGGGGTGGCAAGCACGGATTTTACTAAAGGACTGGCAAACAATGGGGTAGGAATCAAAGCCTCCTCCAATTCCTTGATTCGATCATTCAGTCTGACATTCTTCTCTTCAATTCCTCCAATGGAATCATCAAGAGCATCTACGGTTTCTCGGTGAGATTGGGATATTTTGGAGGGCTGCATGTTCCTAAGGTTAATCTATGAATGAGATTTCCCTTTCATATTTGTTACATCTCTCTTTTCAATAATTAAATTTTTAGATTGGCTGTCAAAAATAGCGCTCTAGAATACGAAGGATTCATCTTCATCAAAAATGTCATTCTTAGCTATTTCCATTGTGGAACTATGGTGCATCACATCTGCGGGATGATCAAATTTGTGGAACACCTCATCCACAGAAGTCTCAAGTTGTATTTTCTCACTTTCAGTTTCAGGCTCTTCCGCCTACCCTACAACATTTTTTATCTTCTTTGTCACGGGAAGCTTGTGAGAACTATCAATTTTTCCATGAGGAGGGTTATTATCTCCTCCGTTTGAATATTTATGGGTTTCTTTCTTACTGGGGTGGGTCATTGAAGAGATGCTTCGTGATGTCTTTCTCTTGGGAGCGTTGGTTAGGGACTCGACACTCTTCTCACCAAATCCTTTTCCCTGTTGTCTATACAATTCAGTTGTGATTTTCAATGTCTCTACATCACCATCGTCAGTAGTAGGAGTGTTGTCATCATTGTCTCCATCTTCGTTCAGGTGTGTATGGAGAAAAGAACTTCTAAAGCCAACTGCTAGTAACTGTTCTAGAAAAATCTCACTAGGGTTGAACCCTCTTATCCTTTCAACATATCTTAGGTTCAAGTTGTTGAAATGGCCTATGAATTCATCAATCTTGTTGGCGTTCCTAAACACGAAGTCCCCAACTTTCCAAGGCAGAGGAATGAACTGTTTTTTTCTCTTGCCATGGAAAAAATGCAACTAGTATTTTTATTTCCTTGTTATTTCTGTAACAAACATCTTGTCTGTGATATGACATGGAAGGAAAGCATAATTTTCCTTGGAGAAAAAAATCATTATTACACTGTAATTTTCCATTTGTTCAAGTGTCCTCTTCCTATTCAAAAACTTGGTATCCTGGCCAGACATTCGGGGAGCATCCTTTCCTAACAATAAATCTTTGAAAACCGATACAAAATCATTAAAAACCTCATAAAAATAATGGGAGGCCTTGTGCCTCCACAAGGCCTGGTACCAGAACGTTACTGGGTCAAATTCATAGTTTATCTTCTTAGATAGAGACAATTTTGGAAACATACAACAATGCACTATTGCGAAAACCAATTAGGATGACATATCAAATTTATTCTCTTCTTTGAATCGTGAAAATTGTTAACAAATTTAAATGGAAATTAGCTTTCCCCAATCAATAATGGATTGTTCCTTGACTGTTAAATACAAAATATAAAGAACCATGCGGGAAATGCTTTCCGTGGATTCCTGTCCCGTTATTCTTGTAAATAACCAGGCAATTTCCCAGAATGGATTCTAGAGGAACTGACCTGTAGCTTTGTGATATCTTCAAGAAATGTTGTCAGGTCTTCCAAGAAATCGGGTAAGAGGTCCAACCCGTTATCATGTTTTTCTAGGAAGTCCTTGCAGTCTTTTTCCTCTGAAGGTCAATGTTGGCTTAGGAAATCTTAACATCTTGTGGAATACCTGAGGTGACAAAGAAATAGGAGAATGGTCGCACAATGGAATAATTCTTTTGATTGAAATATATTTTTCGTTGCACCAAGAGACCACCTCCTTATAGTCAAAAACTTCAGCGACGTAGCCTGCACAAGCGATTCCATAGGTCCAAATCACTTTGTTTTGGGCGGAACGAGACGAATAGTAAGAGTATGCCCTGGACCACTGGAAGTTCTGGTCCTCATGCCCAAATATATTCACTGTATGTCCATATAACTATTGTCGAGCTACTGCCATAAGTTTACGAGAACGTTCATTTTCTCCAAACGATGTTTGAAATGAAAAGTTGGAAGGGATAATATAACCCTCCACAAATCTTGGTCCAGTGCGTGTGAATGGGAGATCTCCTCGATCCTTTCACTCATTAATGACAATATCGACGATTGTTGCATGATGCATTGTTAGCATTAAAGACTAGTAATTTCATATTTAGAAGTGTGAAGATGGTAGGTACAACGAAGAGCAAGTAAGGATTGGAGATTTTGTGAATGCGCCAACGCGATGACCCATGAAAGACATTCTATGTTTTTGAAGATGAACAATAGGAAGGGATAATATAACTCTCTACAGATCTTTGTTTAATGCGTATTAATGGGAGATCTCCTCGAGCATTTTTCTCATTAATGACAATGTTGATGGTTCCTACATGACGAGATGTTAGCATCAAAGCTTACTAATTTCATATTTAGAAAGAAGTACGAAGGTGGTGGGGACGGGAAACAACAATTAAGGAATGGCTAATTATTGAAAGTGATCAGTCGGGCTTAAAAATAGGGTTACAAGGTATAACCATGAGAGGTGAGGGCCCGACGGTCAAATTGTATGTCTTAGAAGTTTTGAGTGAAAAACACATAATACGGAAGAGGGCATGATGGGACAGTCCAGAGGTTAATTTGTATATTGCGGAACTCCGGGTACTGCTTGCAGGCCATGAAACATTGGAAGCGAAATCGTGAGCCCGCCTATCCAGGAACCCACAATCGAAAAAGTGGCTAAGTATGGAATAGGGAAATGGTAGGTCAGACTCGTTTTCTCTAATATATTGAAATTTGTAATAGATATCCCATTACCTGGAAAGATATTTTCTGGATGTTTTTGGGCAAGTTGTGTAGCGCTAGTCAATGTGACTGTCTCATCGATCCTTTTTCTTATTAATGATGGTCTGTACGGTTGTTGCATGATGAACTGTTAACATTAAACCTTGGTCATTGCATACTTTGAAAGAAGTGCGGAGGTGTCGGGCAGAGGAAACAATGACTAGGAATTGGAGATTTTGTGAACCCGCCAACTCGAGAATCCGCGAAAGAGATTCCATGAAATGGGAAAGTATGGAAAGCGGTCGGACGAGATTCAAACTAGGGTGATAAGGGTTCCCCAGGAGATGTGATGCCCCAACGGTCAAATTGTATGTCTCATAAATTTTGAGTGAAAAATGTGTAACACAAAAGAGGGGATGATGTGGCAGTCTGATAGTCAATTTGTATATCGCAAAATTCTGGGAGATCTCCTCGATCCTTTCACTCATTAATGGCAATATTTACAGTTCCTACATGACGAACTATTAGCATTAAAGCTTACTAATTTCATATCCAGAAAGAAGTACAAAGGTGGTAGGGACAAAGAACAACAATAAGAAATGGCTAATTATCAAAAGTGGTCAGTCAGGCTTCAAAATAGGGTGACAAGATATAACCAACAGAGGTGAGGGACCGAGGGTCAAATTTCATGTCTCGAAAGTGTTGACCACAAAACGCATAACACGGAAGAGGGCATGATGGGGCATTCCAATGGACAAATTGTATATCGCGTAAATCCAGGTATTGTTTGCAAGTCGCGGAACATTGGAAACATGATCTTGAGCCCGCCAGTTTGGGAACCCACAATTGAAAAAGTGTCGAAGTATGGAATAGGGAAAAGGTAGGCCGGACTTGATACACTGTGGTTGCAACATGTGAAACCATGGAAATGTACCATGTCATGAACATACAACCAACTTGCAGCTAAGTATTGAAAGGAACGACGGATGATTGGGCTCATGATGGGGCATTCTAGCGGACAAATTGTATATCACGGAACTCCGGGTACTATTTGCAAGCCGTGGAACATTGGAAACACAATCTTGAGCCCACCAGTTTGGGAACCCACAATCTAAAAAGTGTCTAAGTATGGAATAGGGAAACGGTAGGGCAAACTCGTTTTCGCTTATATATTGAAATTTGTAATAGATATCCCATTACCTGGCAAGATCCTTTCTACATGTTTCTGGACAAGTTGTGTAGGGATAGTCAGTGTGACTGTCTCCTCGAGCCTTTTGCTTATTAATGATGATCTTTACAGTTGTTTCATGATGAAATCTTAGCATTAAACCTTTGTTGTTTCATATTTGGAAAGAAGTACGAAGGTGGTAGGCACAGGAAACAATGACTAGGAAATGGAGATTTCGTGAACCCACCAACCCGAGGATCCAAAATAGGGTGACAAGGGTTCCCCAGAAGACGTGAGGCCCAACAATCAAATTGTATGGCTCAAAATTTTTGAATGAATAATGTGTAACACGGAAGAGGGGACGATGTGGGAGTATGAAAATCAATTTGTATATCATGGAGGTTCGGGTGTTGTTTGTAGGTCACAGAACAATGGAAGTGCAATCTAGAGGCCAGAATAATTAATGTGCATTGGGAAGGGCATGAATGTGGCGGGGATGGAAGGGAGTGATAAATGCTTTGAAACATTTTGTGAACCTGGGTAGAGTGAAGCTTGCAAGTTGGAGGAGCCCGGGGTGGAATTGTAGATCATGGAATTTTTGGGTGCAAGATGTATATCACGGAACACGTGGAAAAAATTGGGTAATTATGGAAAGGAACGATGGTTGTTTGGAGTATCGTAAATAGAGGTTTAATGCATGTTAATGGGATATGTTCTTGATGTTTTTTCTTGTTAATGCCAATTTTTTTGTACCGGTGTGTTGAGTTGTCTAATTAATGTGCATTGGGAAGGGTGCGAAGGTAGTGGGGATGGAAGGTAGCGATAGATGCTTTGAAACTTTTGTGAACCCGAGTAGAGTGAAGCCTGCGAGTTCGAGGAGTCCGGGGTGGAATTGTAGGTCACATAAGTTTTGAGTGCAAGATGTATATCACGGAACAAGCGACAGGAGAGTTCGATAGCACCAACGCCGAAAACCGTGACCATAAAATTGGCTAAGTATGGAAAGGAACGATGGTCGGTCAAACTCATGATGTGAGGATATTAATGGAGATGAAGATCTGTCAGTCTTCCAACCCGTGATCATAGAAAGGAAACTAAATATATAACCAGAAAGGGATAATAGAGGGGAACAAGAAAAGGGAAAAATGGGTAAGTATCTCACAGAACAACATCTATTGTTCGTTTATCAATGCCAATATTTTCAAACCCCTA
>SNQJ01S0148215.1:0-20687 GCA_010110895.2 Picea sitchensis | reverse complement strand
GAGAGAGAGAGAGAGAGAGAGAGAGAGAGAGAGAGAGAGAAAATACATGGGGTGGGAATTTGGGAGGGATGATATGTAAACTAAATATGTTCCTAGATTTTATTCATACATGAAAACAACCAAAGAATATGAAATCCTCCCAAATATCAAAGAAATCATGCATGGATTGAAAATAGATCTAATAGAATATCAGAACACATAATTATATTGATTCTCTAATGTTGGGTTATATTCTAATTTATTAGTTATCTACTCTAATCTTACCTTACTTTCATAATTTGACCCAAGTTTAGATTTAACAAGCTTCCAACAAAATCCCTCTAAAACTATCGCCCCCCCCTGGTAAACCAGAAGGAAACACAACACACAGGGTGTACTGCATAGTCTCACCCAAGATAAATCTATGGGTGGTTGCAATACTCAGATGCTTGCATCCTATAAATGAGTGGAGATCTATGGTTGCACCTTGTGATATTTATTTATTTAGTCTAACCTCTTGAATAAAACAATCATTCTTATTCATGCATGTGGAGTATCAAATCTAACTAGTTCCTTCATTCATTCATTTAGCATTTAATCCTTAACAACAATGGAGATGCATGCATTCAGTCACCTAAAAAAATCTTTACAGTGGTTCACCCCCTCTTGTGCTACATCCACAAAGATATAGCTCTCAAGCTCTTTATTATGTCTCATCAATATGTCGCAACACACACGTTTACAGTCTTGGATATTACAATATCAGTAGGCTTCCCGATCCTTGTGAGGATGAATAGATCACAACAAGCTCCTCAACCTATGATCTAACCCTTGATATATAGTTTCTCAATTCTTCTCTAGCTCACTATCTTATGAAATATTGAAGTTCTTACAAACCTTACAACTTCCAGACTCTCTCTACCTCCTAGGCACTATTGATCTCTTTCTATATCTATTCAACTTAGCTCCTCTCCTCTTAGACCTCCTAAGTACTACTTATATCTCGTCTTGTCTCATCGGCCTTTAAAATATATTGCAAAACCCCTAACCCTAACTCTAACCCTAACGTAGTTAGGTCTCCCTTGCATGCGCACCTCACATGCTTCCCTTGCACGTGATAATTTTCCTGTCAGTTGTCCTTTCTTCCCTTCATTCTTCTCTCCCAAAAGATAGCCTTTTCCCCATAATGGATCTGTGTCCAATAGGCCCCCAAAACTAACATGTGGCTCATCTCAAGCCACCTATGCTTTGGGTTCTTCTTCAAAATCTCATGCTAGAGTGTGGAACTTGTCTACGAGTTCCCTTCCTTGTGTTTGAGCTTGCACAGTCTTTTCTTTGAGCGCATATAACACTTGCATTGTGATCTCCTCCCTGATCATTTCTACGCACTCTACCTATGTTTGTACCATGTTCTTTTTTGCCTCCTCTTCCTATGTAATGAACTCCATTGCTAGCTCTTGGAGAGGTTCCATTTGAGTTTGTCATTCCTTCTTTTGCATCTACGCAACTACTAGCTCTGCTTGCAATTTTTTCATGTCTTGCATTCCTTTGAGGCATTCAATGATCTTCATCATTTTCTACCTCTGCTTGAGGTCTTGGATGGTTGCACTTATCATTTCCTTTTCCTGGTCCCAGTACTGGAGCTGCTAATATTCTTCTAGATTTGTCCATAGTTGTGTTTCCCTATCAAACAAGTCGACAGCTGCACTGACTTGTCATTCCATTTCATCCATTTGTCTGACTACTTATTTCTTCCTTCACCTATGGGGGAGTGGTAGGAATGACTTGTTCTCAGAGGTTCTCGATATCCTTCCTGTATTGATCAATTGTTTGCACAATATGATGAATTTGTTGCGTTGTCGTGGGCTCTACTATTTGTGTGCTTTTTTGAATTTTTCCATAGGCTGCAACCACTCCATGCTCAAGCCTATCCACATGATATTTCTCATCTTTGGTCTTGAACTTGAGTTGCTTGAGCACCAAATCCAACTCCTCTTTGATTTCCTTTGTGTCCAACATTGATATTTTTTGAGAACCAACCACTTTCTATAGAATGTGATCCATATTACATAGTGGGTAATTGTCCTTGATAGATACCATGTTCAGATTTCTAAAGTCTACACATAATCTAATCTCTCCACTCTACTTTATGGCAGGTACCAGATTTTCCACCCACTTATAAAACCTTAGAGATACTATGATATTGTCTTCAAACAACTTTTTTGTCTCCTTTTCAATCAAGGGAAATAGCAATGGATTGATTCTTCTTAGTTTCTACTTGAAAGGTTTATGATCTTCTTTGATTGGAATCACATGTTGAATCACCTTGGTATCATAAACTTTTAGATCTTCATAACTCCAGGAAAAAACATCAGGAAATTATTTTATCAAATTGATGTATATTTGCTTGACCTCTAGGCTACGTTTCTTGGATAGCTTGATGATCTTGGGATCCTCCTGAGTCCCAATGTTGCAATATTCAACATCTCCATAATTTACAGTAATGTTAGGACTCTTGGCCACATCATTGTTGTCGAACATTTTTTCTATGGGACCAGGAATTTGGGAATTATGTTATTTTTTAGCTACATTATATCCTTACCAACAATCTAATTCTTGAAATAGCCATCATTTGTGAACACAGCTGCATCTTCTTCTTCACCACAATATTCCTCATCAATATACAAATTTGCAAATTCACCATCCATCTTAAGGAGACTTTCTATTTATTTATCATATTCAAAAACCTTCCAGTACTTAATATTATCAGGCACTGTTGGTCTGTGCTTGACCTCAATCTCATATCCCATGTTAGAAAAAATTGGAATTTTGAAAACAGAGGTTGAAGTAGCTAGAGCATCAATAATCTAATTCTGACCCCTTGGAATCACTGAGAGACTATATTATGAAAATTCTTCAAGAAGTTCAAGCACTATATTCCTATATGCTCGTAATCTGGGATGTTTTTCTTGATATATCCCCTTCACTTGATTTATGATCAACTTAGAATCTCCATGTACAACTATCCTCCTAGCACCCATTTCTTTCAAAGTCATCAATCCCAATACTAATGCCTCATATTCAGCCATATTATTTTTGCACTCAAAAGAAAGCTTATAATAACAAATTTTTGTGGCCAGTCTGAGGGGGTTAATATACACACCAACTCCTCCTCCTCCTTCTTTGTTGATAGCTCCATCAAATCTCATGTTCCACATCTCACTCTCTGCATTGTCTTATTGTTCTGAAATTTTCTCAGTTTGTTGATCAGATTTATCTTTGGTAGTCATATCAGTGCCTGAAACCTTCTCTTCAAAAATCAAATCATTAAAGAAAATAGAAGAGTCAATCTTAGTTTCCACATAATAAATAGGATGGTTGTTTGGCTGGGCTTTGTTACTGACCAAGTATTTGAGCAATGCTTCCCTGTACAACCTCTTATCTTGATGAAAGACAGGGATAGTGGCGTATGTGATCCATATTTTATGAGAAGAACGAAATGAATATAGATTATTAACAGGTTCTTAACACAAAATAATAGAGATACAGTAAAATTGGTTTTCTATTCAATAAGGAAATAAGTTGAAACTGTAAAATACTGCGGAAACAAGCTTGTTGGAATGGTGGCGACTTATCTCTGAGAAGAGATGTGACGGTTACACTCATTCGCAAGAAGATGATTACAATGAGGCTATGAAGGAATTTTTACAATAAATAGGAATTCCCAAAACCATAGACATCGAAAAACCTAACCCTAGGAGATGAAGCACCAAAAGTCATGTGGGCCCCGTTTGGGTAAGTTAGTACATCAACTTACCGAGGTCGTAACGTTTGCATACGATCTTTGTTTTAGGCGTATGATAGCCCATTGGAAAGGTATCTTCGAGGAGATTAATTTTGGGGGAAATATAGAATGGATTTCCATATGTCTCTCCATTTTCCCAGAAAACATTGTTTAGGGCCTCAAAACGGCTCCAGAAGTGAAAAAATGCTAAACATAGTAAATTACCAAAATTGCCAGAAAATTGTTTTGAGCCAGTTGGAATAGGTGGGTGGCCACCAATATCCACCTGGATCAATCCTCCCTCATTAGGAATAAACGGTCTCCATTGCATTGAGTTCCCCCATTAGATGAAGAAATTTCTACTGAATTTCACCTCCGATGAGCCACTGGCCTTGGTGCAAGAGTTTCCCTGCTTTGATGACTCGATAAAGTTGGATCCTTTGTTGTCAAGTTCCCTTGATCTATGTTTCCACAATTTGATCACTGGATTCCTTTTGTATGCATTTGGGGTTGAGATCTGTTGGTGTCAACTATTCATCCACTTCTGAGGTGTCCAATAATGGTGGGAAATAAGGGAGAAGGAGATCCATGTTGAACAATGTGTGCGGGCCAAGGAAAGGAGGAATGTTGAGCTCAAAAAAATTATCCCCCATGAAATTGGTGATGGTGTACGACCCATAACATAGTGGGATAATCTTCCGATGGGGTCTTGTAAGGCATTCTTTCTCCAAGCGCAACCAAACTTTGTCGCCCACCTGAAACTTCTGTGGCACCCGATGTTGATCATGGCGTTGTTTATACTTGTCATTGGATTTATGTAGGATATCCTGAACCTATTGGTGGATGTGATGGATCCACTCAATGAACCAGGTGGATTTTTCAAATTCTGTTGGATTATGAGATGAGTTAGTCGAGGTGACCGCAAGGGGAAGTGAAACATCTATGGGACCCAATGGTTGGAATCCCAACCCCACCTGAAAGGGGTTGTGGTCGGTTGAGCTATGCAGGGATTGGTTGTAGCTATGTTGGACATAGGAAAGGCTCTCATCCCATGTGCAAGGGTTCTTGGAATTATACATGCGAAGGATATGCACAATGATTCGATTTATGACCTCGGTTTTTCCATCTGTCTGGGGGTGGAAGGTCGTGGATTTGGTGATCTTGTTGTCTAGTAGTGACCAGAGGCTCACCAGAATGTGATGAGAAATCGACTGTCCCAATCTGAGACAATGGGTTGTGGGATTCAAAAATGTACCCAAACTCGTTTAAAGAAGATCTTGGAAGTGGCCTCTGTTGTGATTCTCTTATTGCAGGCAACCAGAATCGCCATCTTAGAAAAGTGATCAACAACCACAAATACATAGTCATTTCCCCGCTTGGTGGATAGGAGGCCTGACAGGTAGTCCATTGAGATGGAATCCCATGGCCTGTTATGAGTAGGAAGAGGGGTTTATATGCCCTATTTCTTAGTGGTCATTTTGGCAATAGCGCAGGCAGTGCTGGACCTGATATACTTGCTAACCTCCTGTCGAAGTTCCGGCCAATAGAAATGTTTTTGTAGAATCACCATTGTCTTTTCGACGCCAAAGTGTCCTGCCACTTGAATATAGTGAGCTTCCCAGGTCATCTTCATTCTCTTTCTTGATGGAACACATATATGGACCAGACAACACAACAACCCATCCTGAAGATGGAAATTATTGACAACTGTGTTTGCACCCAACATTTGGTAGGTGGTGGTGAGTTCTGGGTCTACCTCATAGAGTTGGGGCCATCCAGAGGTCTCATGGACACAAGAGTCTAGAATCATGGTGAGTTATTCTACTAAAGTTATTCTTCTTGGAAACACCTACCACACTTAGAGGGGGGTTGAATGAGTGTGGGGCTCGTTTTCAAAAACTTCCATCTGACACAAAACACCTTAGTTAATATTCAATATTTACTCATTATGCATTGATATCATTTATAACCAGTTAGTTGTGAACATATATCAACAATATATCATCAACAAGTCATCACCATAAGGAACACAAAGATCACAAGATGTATGTACAATTTTTCTTTTTATTATTGAAAACAATCCGACGGTTTTCCAGCAACAACTGAATAGAGTACAACTCTACAAAAGCACCAGCTCTATAATGCAAGACTTAGCTTACACCCTCAGCACCAACTGAGATGAGGCAATAATCCTCAATAGATATCAATCTATCAATAGGTACGTGGCCTGTCAGTAGTGCAACCGACGTGTGTACGCTCCCCGACTCACTACAACCCGCATATGCATGCAACCATTGTATACAGAAACCTGCGTATACCTTCTAAGTTGTTAGGGTTTGTCCTTCAATATCAAATCATACTCTCTGTAGTAAATATATCATTCTCTTTTGTCTCTAACTTTCCAATATGACCACCAACCAGTCACAACACATCCAAGCTCTAATAGCTTGCTCATGCTCCACAACAAATCAATATGAATGCTATCTCAATCATATATAAACAACTAGTATACCATAACAATTATGTCACTACTGAATCACAAGAGTACTACTCACTCCATAAACCAAATCATCCTAAATGAACCATATCATAGAAGCCATACCTAGAATGCCCTAAGCATTCACAACACATTAAACAATAGTATCCATCAAGACAATAGTGTAACCATACCAATGTCTTAGTGATAGATCTGAGCCCATAGAATGCAGATCTAGAACCTGACTCATCATACAAGAGCTTGGCACCAAATCAAACACAAATCTTCTTGATTCTATCCACTATACATGCCCAGTCCTCATACAGCCTGCGTATATGCGCCCTGGCCCATTACAGCCCACCTACACCTCAGAGACTAGGGTTTCTGAAGCTTTGAGACTTTTTCCGTCAAGATCTCCTACATTGCCAAAACTTTGATGCGTCCATGAGATCCTCCTCTCGCTTTCTTCCTCATAATAGATCTTCAATCATGCTCAAATGAGACCCTCCTCTCGCTTTCTTCCTCATAATATATATTCAATAATTCTCAAGAGATCCACACAAAAAAATCTCTCTCTCACAATAAGCTTTCCCTTTCATCAATACTCCACAAGATAACTTCACAAGAAGCTCTTCATCAATACCCAAAGATATTCTCACAAGAAGCTTCCATTGATCCACAAAAAGGATGATCTTATAAGAGACCATATCTTCTTATTTATACTTTCATCCCTCTAGGTCACTTTAACCTGTACTTTAGGTTACTTAACCCATTTCTAGGTCAATTTAACCCATTTTCCTTATTTTGGGTTAACCAATTTTCCATGAATAGAAAGTTCTCCAATACTTTTATCATTTAAATATTTCTTTCCTTGATTTTGTCACCTTACTTTATTATTTAAACAACAACTTTGACTTTTCTAATTTGAATTTATCATTTAAATAATGATTTATTCTTTTAAAGCACTTTGACTCCTTTGACCATTTGGGGCTTCAAACCAACATGTGAGGGTCCCTCCAACCGAAGGCCATAACTCTTAAACCGTGGACGCTTTTATGTGATGTTCCACATACCACCGGAAATGGTAAGGACAAGTACTCATCCATATAGGATAGTTTTCACCAACAAATTCATTGATATCCATCTCATTATTTCACATACAAGCATAATATCCTCCAAACCATTTTCTCGAGGGATAACTCAATGCACAAAGCATCTTCTCATGAGGGATTTCACCATATAACCACTTTGGAGTTCATCCATTTGTGCACCTTATGCAAACCATGATAAGAAAAATAATGATTCATCTCTTTTGCATCAATTCTCTATTGTATCATATACATCAATATTCATCATAACAATAACAACTCATTGATCCATCTCATCAATTGGTTTCTACCTTCACATCTATCATTCCTTTACCAAGGACAAAATACATATTACATCAATTATCAATCAATCAATCACTTGAAATCAATAACCAAACCATTGACATCAATGACAACATGATCCAACATCAACAGGGAAATCAGCTGGACATGATTTCAGGCTTCATGGCTTTATATTTGATGCTGAGGTGGAATTGTTGCAAGTATGTGGAAACACTTTGATGGTTGTCATTCTACCCTTCCCAGGTGTCTACATGAACTAAAGTTTCTTATGATCAGTGTGGATGATTGCCTCCTTTCCTAATAATGTAATGTCTCCACTTGTGGAAGGCTTGTACAATGGAGTATTTCTTTGTCGTAGTAGGGTACTTAAGGAATATCATAGTGTCTCACCATGATAGGCCACTGCAAAATGTTGAGTGGGGAACGATGCCCACAACATAGTCTCAAGTATCTGTCTCGATCTCAAATGCTGTGTCTATTGTGGGTGGAACTCCTCCCACGGACTTAGCATTGCAGCTCTAATCATTCGGCTATGTACATCAAAACCTTTCCATTCTCCCAACACAAAACCTACATTCATGCAATACAAAGCTGTAAATGAGATTCGGAGAGTCACCTTAAACCTTTCATTTGATGTCGATCCCTTTATTTCATAGCGCCTTTACTGAAAGCTCCAAAGTCGACATGCATTCACACATGAACAAACAAAAAGTTGGGGGCATGCATTTGTTCAATTTCAGGTTAAGGTATACTATCATAAAATAACATTCAACTTGAACAAAAGATATGGCGGGACGGGAAAAGTATTCCTTTTGTATTAATATTCACAAGAGTAAAATTTCTATAATATCCTGGGTCAAGACCATTCTAACCCTGGGTCCCCGGGTCTCTCTCTTCAATGTACCAACCACTCAACCTCACAAATGCAATTGCAAGAAATTGGGAGCAAAGGAGGGATAAATTTGGGCATAGTTTCTTTGCTATTATTCTCCTTTTTTCCAGATGGTACCCCTACCCCTTTTTTTTTATAGGTTAGAAGGAGCTAAGTATTTGGTCGAGTATCAGCCATGAATGGTCGAAATTTTTAGTTAACTAACCCAAAATCATATGGTTCACGACAACTTTCCATTTTTGTTCTTTTGTAGGTACACGCTGTTGTAGGTCACCTAGGAGGTATACGCCGGTTGTAGTGGGTCAGCAAGAGTATACACATGGGTTGTAGTGGAGAAGGTGCACCTTTAAAAAGGGTGTTTTAAGAAGACTTGTTCAACATTGTTTTGGAAAAAGAATGAAAAATGGATGGCCTGAAGCCAGGTAAGCATGTATTTTGAAAATTAGGGTTATAACAAGCAGCGAGAAAGGAAATTACTAGGGATGAGCACAAGAACTACTTCAAACATCGAACGCTTATTGTTGGGACCAACCCCATGCAAATTTTTCCTACTACACCACCCTTGGTTATTTGGCTAAGGCCCATGCAATATGGGGAGAATCCCAACACAAACCAATGATAGAAATTGGTAAGGCCTCCAAGTAGCTTCTGTAGAAGCCCAATGAGTGTGGGGCTGGCCAACCATGGATGAATTGGATCTTGGTTGATCCACATGTACGCAATGTTGACTGCTATGTATCCCAAGTAATGGACCCCGTCCATGTCGGCTAGTACTTTTCCAAGTTGGTGTATAGTTTGTCCCATCGCAAGGGTCCTAAAACCTTGAATATGCTACAAGTGTTCGAAATCTCCAAATCTTGTTGTAAATGAGAATGTCATCCAGACACACTACTACAAAGGTATTGGTGAATGGTCACGTGGATATCGCCCATCATCCTCATGAAAATGGATGCATCATTTTTCAAAACCAAAGGGCATGACCAACCATTCAAAAAGGCCTCCTGACTTGAAGCGGTCGTCCATACATCTATCCTGCTCTATAGGGACTGGTGAAGTAGACTTCACCAATTCATCAAGTATTTTAACCTCATGATTTGATCAAGGAGGTCACACGAATCAAAATCGGTTTCCTCACTATGATTTTATTCGTGGCTCGCATCAAATGCAGAGTCGCCAGTTCCATATTTCTTCCTTGCATCAAAGATGATTGGGGTTCCGCGAAGGTGGGTGGATGGGATAGATGTGTCCTTGTGGGAGCAATTCTGATGTACGCTTGATCTCCTGGCCATTCTAACAAAGAGTGTCAATATATTGGCTCATTGGGAAGCAAAGCATCGGGGTTCATATCGATGAGGTGCTTGGAGTCGGCAGCAGAGTCCCGTGAGGTGAGGAGAATATATCTAAGTATTCTTCCATAACCTTATCTACTTGTTTCTAATGTGTGGAGAGGTTACCAGAGACCCTCGATGTGGTTGTGATATTTTTCTTATTCTCAGAGCGAATCATGAAGAATACAAACTTCCCCATGTGAGAGATGACCTTCCGCATTGCTTAGTAGAGATCAAAGAAATAAACCAAGTGGGACTTCCTCGGGTATCCCATACAATTTCATGTTCAAAGTAATAATAACACCACTCGTGCCTAGACTCATATACAACATGATCGCTTCCATAAATAGGGTTGTCCCAAAAGAACATCACAAACTTTGAGAGGATAAACATCACACAATATCTCATCTTTGAAGGGCTTTGATGTTGTACCATAGTCACCACCTATTGGCTAACGCAGTATATCACTTCCTTTGAGGAGCCATCCAATGGTGTAGGGTTGTCGGTGCAACATTGTTGGTAGGGCCAACCACTTGACTAATTTCCTCGCTGAGATGAGGTTCTTCTAACTATCACTATCAATGATGAAGTGCAACAAGGTACCTTTCACCCACATCCGTGAATTGAAGAGTATGCCTCCTTCTGGTTCGTCTGGTTCACGAGGCTGGAGGTTCATGGTAGCAATGGTGGCACTGGTTCCACATCAATGACCTATCTCCCCTTTTCTATTTCTAGCTCGTGAGTCGAACCCTCGTGATCTAATTTATAGGTTTTCACCTCGACCACCAATGAACGCTTTGAGTAGCAATCAACAATGCACCGAGGGCTCCTATGGAAGCTCACACCACTTCCCAAAGATCTTTGCATTTCCAAAGTGTTCTTCTTTTCTGTGGTTTGGACTAGTTGTTCTGGACAATCATTCATATTTGCTCAACCTTTGCCCGGTGGGTTGGGATGCTCCTTCCTCGGATTTTGTTGTGAATGGTTCCTGTGCCCAAATTGTCGTGGTCTTTATTGAAGCCACATTTGATGACATATTGTAGGTCGCAGAATCAAGGATGAGATGTCCATAAATTCCATTTCCTTCTAGATGTATCTATGCAGAAAGAACTGATACTTGAGCACCGATGTCACTCCTAATCTTTGATAATGAACTTGGTGTAGCATAAGGTATGAAGATATTTGTGAAATATGTCACTGCTTCTCTTTGCCATAGTGTGGTCCATTTGGTATACAAGTCGCCATAACTTCTCGGGTAAGGTATTATTTTTCCCATTAGTATCCCTAAAGGATTCCTAGGTGGTCGTTATTGTAAATAATTAGGGTTCCTCTGCTTCATTTTTCTTCTACGTAGTTTCCCACCAATATTTGATATGTTCATTTTGAGGAGCGCAAGAAAATTAATCTTTCTCTATTCGAAAAGTTATGTAAAGAAACATACCTCTATAGTAGATTCAACCACCTATCTACAACATCCGCATCTATCTAATCTCAAATATAGGAATATCTAAGTTTATTTGTACCTGAAGGGGGTGCCACGCTCTAAGAAGATGCATCACATGTTGGTAGTCATTGAAGGATCTGGGAAAATTTGTTCATCATTGTGTTCCTTTGTTTCCCGAGGGCCTCATTGAGAAATAATTTGATAGGATATCATGCTCTATCTTCCCTCTTTTATATCTCCATGGGAGGTTTCTTCGGCGGTTGAGAGAATTTTTTCCTCAAGAGAAACAATTTGAAGAACCAACTCTTTGTACTTCAACCTCGTTAGGGACATGCAAAGACGCACAAGGAGCGCACTACCATGATACCACTAATCCAGCATTTTAAGGAGCATAATGTCGAATATAGGATTACACAATAGGCTCTAACAAAAAATAAATAAAGATACAAAGAAATTGGTTTTCTATTCAATAAGGAAATAAGATGAAACTATAAAATGCAACGAAACAAGCTTCATGGAATAGTGGCAACCATCTCGAAGAGATGTGACTCATTGCACCCATTCGTAAGAAGAAGATTACTTTGAGGCTCTGAAGGAATTTTTGAAGTAAATTGGAATTTCACAAACCCTAGATATCCAAAACCTAACCCTAGGGGAGATGAAGCGCCAAAGTCATGTGGGCCCCTGCTTTGGGTAAGTTAGTACATCAACTTCCTGGGCCTGTAACTTTGTATACTTATCTCCGCTTTAGGTGTATGATAGCCCATTGGAAAGGTATCATTGAGTAGATTCATTTTGGGGGAAATTTAAAAGGAATTTCTATATTTCTCCCCATTTTCCCCAAAACATCGCTTAGGGCCCCAAACGGCTCAAAGGGAAACCCAAAAATAGTAAATTACCAAAATTAAAACTCTTTGAGCTAGTTGAAAAGGGTGGCCACCGATATCCACCTATATTAGTATGGTATATCCATTTGTAAATTCCTTTCAACTTTTCATCCCATGACCCAGATAATAAGCATGCCAAATTTATTAGGAATATCAACAACTGCCACATCCATGACCATATTTTTAGATGGAATTTGAGACAAAGATACCACCATATCTTGATTAATAGCTCCAATAAATTGACCTTCCTTGAATCAAAGGAGAGCAGGTATTTGTAAGGTCTTGTGATGTCAAGGCCTAATTGGTCCATGAACACCTTGGGGTATCGTGTTAAGGAATGCCCATGAATCCAACATAGAATTGTGCAGAGTCATATCATGAATCTTCATACTAGCATAGAAAGGAGGGACCTCATTAGAATCAGTACTCTCCACCACACGTGGGACAAACAAGATGGTAGGATGATCATATTGTATATTCAAAGTATCATAATTTTCTTCCATCTTTATCACTTTAATGATATGATTTCTATATTCACTATTATTTATCATCTCATTGAATGGAACAAAAGATTTTAATTTTGGCCATCCCACTTTCAAAGTTAAAGGAAGAAGAGGTTGTTTCTACCTCTTTGATCACTGTCTCCTTTCTTACTTCCATGCACTTTTTGAGGTTCTTCCTTCTTCTTTCCTTTCTCTCCACAAGACCCTTTTGTAATAGAGTCCTTCTTAGGCTGATTTGAAGAAGGTGTATTATTTTGAGATTCCTTTGTAGGATTTCCCTTTGGAGGATTTAGTGACCCTTTGTTTAGAATATTATATTGTTCTCAGAATTGCATGATGGAATTCTGCAACCCTATCTGGTAATCTTTCTTTTCCACTAACAACCTTTCATCATTCTCCTCCATGAAGATTTCATTTGCATCCACGAGCTGGTCATGTTCTTCTTTATTCAAAAACACCTATGTGTCATTGCTACCTAGTGAAGATGTTGTCTTCAAAAGTTTCATCAAATTTTCATTTACATAATTATTTCGAAAAGGAGGTCTTATTTTCTTATCACCCTGGTTCCTCTTATCTCTTTTTCTGATTTGTGAAATTGTTGGTCTCCTCTGATGCCCGGTGTCTATCAACTTGTTCTCTAGTAGTAGGCTTATTATCTAAAGACGTCCTCTCCATGAGTTTCTCCATGGTCATCAATACCAACTCAACCTCTTCGACATCAGGAGGCTAAGGCTAAGTTTCCATCCTTGAACCTTGTTCATGTCCCTACTAGAATTATATTTTATCTTTCCCGAAGCCATTAAATTTAGTCCAACTTATATTGCATCACTCATCATATAATATAGTGAAGTGGATATTCTTCCCCTTAACAACAAAGAAAAATCTCATTAAAAGGAATCAAAATATCTAAGTTGAGAAGATCTAGGAGGAGGTTTTACTCGTAGGGAATTTGTTGTATACTTTATAAATCTAGCTGAAACCCGCGCCTATTTCATCAGTGGTCTTCATGTTGTTAAAACGTTAAAGTAACCTAAGGGGTTTTTATTGTTACCCCACTTTGCAAGAAAACTTGTTTCAAAGTCTTCAAAATTTATGATACTTGCTACTGGGAGAGATTTGAACCATTTTCTAACTTCTCCTGCAAGATTTTGTGAAAACAACCTCATTTTTCCATCTTCAAAATCTACTATTATAGGTCTAAAAAATCATTGAACCGGCCTCTAAGTTTTTTTTAATGGAAACATTGCCTTCATCGTCATACAAATTAATCCTCTAATTATATTCTCGGGGAAAATCAACGCTGTAGAACAAGAGGGAAAAATGAGCTACAAGTGGTTGCAAGTAGGTGAACTGAAGTGGTTGTTGGTTCCGGGAGTAGGAATCACAAGAGGTTTAGTAGAGGTAGCTAAAATTAAATCTTGGAACCTCTTCTCATCAAATATGATCTCGTTCAAACAAGACTTAGATTTATTTATGAATGCAGAGTTTACTCAAATTTCAAATCAAAACCAAGGTCGTCAATGCTTGTCACTCCATCTTTGGGAAAGGATATATATATGTCTAAACACAAAGATGGGATTATTGGCCTTTATTTTATTGGCAACTTCTGTGGTTAGACACGGGATTGTCGCCTGGTCCGATTTCTCTTGGTATGAATTTCCTAGAGCCGTGATTTCTATCTCAAATTAATTCTATTCAAATCGGTCTCTTTTCAATTGGAGTCACCAGGGTAAATTTATTTTCATCCAATAAGGTGTTTGATTCGTTGTCACCCTTAGGAATCAAATATGATGCTTTAAGTCGCTCTTTCCTAGGGAAGATTTCACTTTCAATCCCCGACAAGAGTAATAAGAATGTTAGCACTCAGAAATGTCTGACCGATAAACAAATGAAAGAGTAACTCAAACCAACGAGAGTCAAATAGCCTGCTCAACCCAAAGAGGGCTCTCTTGTCACTTGGCATGTTCCTTTGGAAATCAATGGCTAGTTTTTTGTTTTGTATTTTTTATAAATTTTGTTGGCAAGGAAGGGGGAGAAACACTCAGGGCTATGGATTCAAACTTTGAAAATGAATGAAAGAACTGACTAGTAAATAGAACTCTCTAGAGGTTAAAGGCTAAATGAGGTGATAAGCTTGAGTTATAATTTGTAAATTTATAGAGTGTAGGAAGAAAAGAAACATATAACTGCATCTCTCATAACATTAACAAATTAAATCATGGAATCTAGGGGTTAGGAAGAAATGTTTAAATTGCTTCCAAATGCAGAGAATAACAAATATGAATTATGGGCCTCGACTATCCAATTAAATAGAAGATGTTGAAATGAAATTAAATGCCGTGAAATACATACAAAGAGAGGAAACAAAACCCACCACCACCATTAGAATATTTTCATGGAAACTTCAAGAGACTTTTGCATGTGTATTCAATTCAACTTTAGAAAAACACATTCAAGTTCTCAATAGATAAACCGCGGTTCTTGCACTTCAGCCAACTCCTAATACATTTTGAACTCCTAATGTTTATACAAGCTTAGTTCCTTCAGTTTGGAGTTCACTACAATGATTGAAATGAAACATTTCAATTTCTGAAACTCATTACAATAATTACAAATGATAATTTCAGTTTGAAACCAATTACAATGATTAGAAAGAAAATGTTTGATGATTTGGATTCCCTCACTCATGATTCATTCTCATCTTTTTTTCCACTTTGTCTCCGCTATGGTATTTCACCTTATCTTCCATCTTCAATGACACCTGGACATCATTTGCTAGACCCTAGAAAACTACACTTTGTCCTACCCAACCGTATCTATCTCCTTCCATTGCAAGTGATAAGGGATATCATAATTCATCATTTCTTTGATCAAGATCTACAGGTCAATGCAACATGGGTGAAATGACTGGTAGTCCAAGTTTGACACTTTGAACTGATTCATAATATCAAAATCTGTAATCATATGCTCAATCAAGCAGTAGCTTCTTTCATATTTTCCTCCAGGGTTTCGAACTTGGAGTGTTCCATTCTGCATTGAGTGAGGCTTGCGTTGTATTCTTCCTGATCATGAAATTTTTCATTTCCATCCCAAAATGGTGGGTGGCCTTTGATAAACAATTCCTAAAACAAATATTTGAACTCTTGCACACTTTCTCCATCTGTGTTTCCTTGGTTTGTATTGATTTCAACAAGTTATTTTTGAAGGGGATCAACTCTCCTAGCCCTTATAATCAATGTAGTTTGGTTTCATTGACTCCATTAGTCCCAAGTTCTTCACAAGAGGGAATGGATTTGAGTAGATTTATGGAATTTTGGGCCCATTCCCATGGATTCTCCTCAAGCATAGTTTCATTTACAACAAGACACCCTCTCGCTTAATGTGATGGCTATGTTGTCTCACTATCGATGAAATCTAAATACACTTATGAAGCTGGCGCCTTCGTAGCTATAGAATCCTGCATGATAAGTAACGTGCCTCTTTGCCTCTTAAACTCATATATTCAACTTATCTATCATTTCCTACAAGGGACTTCCTCTCCCTTTGAAATTGGAGCCATTATTTTATCCTTTGCTTTCATCTCTTACTTCAATTTCTCTATGCTCCCTTTTATCTTTTTGATTTCTCCTTCTTTCAAGTAACTTGTGGCATATCCTGGACAATTCCTTCATTGTTTGGCCTAGCTTCTGTAGCAGGAGGTACAACTGCAACCCTGTTTATTAATTATGTCTTCTCTTGTGACCGTTCCACTTTTTCTTGTTCTAGTTGCAATGCCTTATCCTTGTAGTACAATGCCTCTTGACTAAGTGTTTCATTTTCTTGTTCTAGAGAAACCAATTATGTTTTTTTGTGGATGCTCTATAGCAGAAATTTTCAATTTCTTCTTCAAACATTGAATCAAATTGTCTTTTTCATACAATGAGGATTTCCACCCCTTGGGGGCCTTCAGATGCCAACCTCTTGAACCAAGTCTACCAAGCTCTGCTAGATTATTTTTGTTGGCTCAACTACCCTTCTAATTCCATTGCATAAGATGACAACTCTGAATTCTTCAAGCTTAAATTTAGGTAATTAGAATACAACGGGACACTGGTATTCCTATGGAAGTTGACCTTGCCTAGGCATTGATGTTGTCATACCTTATATTTATCTCGGATACTTTGTCTTCATCTGCAAATATGATATTAAAGTTCCTCTTCTCAATATCCCTTACTATGAACAAAGAATATTTATGTTGATAAATATTTTCCAATTCAGAAACTAAATTCCTCATCTCACCCAGCTATGTTTCCCTTCTCATCATAATTTTTTTCCAAGTCTTCTTTAGATTGATATTCTACCCCAATTTTGTTTTATCAAAGATGTGTTTCTCACTGCTAAAGGTTCTGTTTCACTTTGAGCTTGCTTTCCTTTTTGTATCCCCATATGCCAATTCACATTTTTCATTGTCTCATAAGCCGCGTTACACCAACGCTTTCACAACATTGATTTTTCGTCATGAAACTTCGGGAATTTAGCGACGCTATTCTTTCGCTTCTCGATGCCTACCTTCTCATGGCAGTAAGTCTTCATGATTGTAAGCATGAAAATTTCTCCTTTCGAGTTCACATTTCAATCATTACCGAACTGCCAATACCTTTTGTGTCATCATGCTTATTACGCCTATCCTTTTATTGATTTTTACATGATCGACAATGTCCTTTTGATCGGTTTTTCATAATTTCCGATGGATTATATCAAGACATTTAGCCTTTGATTTCAAATTTTTAAGGATTTGCCTAAATTGCATTGGGGTCTTGATTTATCTTTGTAATCATTAAGTGTTGATCCTTATCATAGCTCTTGGTATATCAATCGTATGTAATATCGATTTGACACATTAGTTAAACGTTTGATTAATGAATTGACGAGAACATGATTTTGGGTCTTGAACTCCATGTCGGATGTTTGAACATTATGGTACAACACTCGCACACATTGGTATACCCATTTGACATTCTTAGATCGATTGAGGATTGGATTTCGTCGAATGCATTAATGTTTGGATTGGTTTCTCATTTGGCCTACTCAACCTTTGGTTTAATAAGGTATATGGAGATTCATACATATCTTTTAATATAATGCCTATGCCTATTTTTGTAATCATGGATACGTTGTTTTCATATATTGACATTATCATAAGCTATGGACATCTAAGTGGTTACATTGGCGATATAAATTGAGTTCTGATTCACCGTTATAGATTAAAACTTTGATATAACTGCTGAGTTTGTGCTATAGGGATATTACCAGAACACCGCCTTTACCAAGAATTAAGCTATTCCTCACATGCCACGTTCATGCTCGTTAATTTGATGGTTTCCTCAGATTCACAAACCAGGGTTTCATCTACACTTTTATTGTTTTTGAGGGTTAAAGCGAGCTTAGAGACGGATTTGAAACTTCGCACAACTCAAATCTCGATATTAATTTAAAATAATCTCGCAGAACCGGATTATATTTGTATTTCCAGACGTTCGAGGCATAGAGATTGAATTTCGCAAACCCTTGTCAAGGTTTCTCTTGGTCCCAGTCCCAACAGAAGTTTATAATGACAGTTGCTGGCGCGTGGAAGGACCTAACCGCACTATTTTTGTGTGGCTGGTCAAACGGCAATCGGGAAAAATATACGCTCATGGAAGGTGGAGGAAGCTGAGGTAAGAATCGAACTTCCTACTAATGTTGAGTCATTCTTAGAGCACCAAATAATCATTGGACCTTAATCGGAAGCTCAAAATGCCGGGATTAATGTATGAAAGTAACATTCTCGAGCTTTACAATGAATAGAATCAGCTGCATTTATTGGCAAATGAGCGATCTAGTAGCTTTGAAGATAAGTCCAAAAGACCGATTGCAGTTATGGAAGAAGAGATTGTATACAGCGCAAGCGAGATATAATGATCCGGGTTGGAGGGATCTGCCAAGAGGCATACTGCAGAAACTTTGTTAAATAAACGGGACAGCCGCTTACACTCCATATTCTCTATCACAATTCACAGTAACGAGACCACTCCAGAGGGCATACAAAGCTATGAATCGAAACAGCAACATCAAAAGAGTCAATTGCAAAAGCGGATTGTTTTTGGTTTGGCCATTGGTATTGGTGTGAAAGGAGTCGTATTGGCTGGGGGTTGGATTTTTACAGTTGTATTATCTTTGGCAATCCTGGCTGGAACCCGAGAGTATTTTGAGTTAGTTAGAAGCCGTGGAATAGCCACAGGCATGACTCCCCCTCCTAGATATGCATCAAGAGTATGTTCTGCAGTTTGCGCACTCATGCCTTTGATGACACTGTACTTTGGAGGTCGCATGGGAGTTGCTGTGACATCATCTGCTTTCTTTCTAGCAACTGTTCTATTGCTGCAAAAGGAAGTCCCCGCTTTGCACAGCTGAGCAGTGCAATATTTGGGCTATTTTACTGCGGGTATCTTCCATGTTTCTGGGTTAAACTCCGATGTGGTCTTGCAGCTCCTGCATTGAATACCAAAATAGGAGCATCATGGCCAGTATTGCTTGGTGGTTGAGCACAATGGACTGTGGGTCTTGTGGCAACTTTGATTTCCTTTAGCAGTATTATTGCAGCAGACACAGGCGCGTTCCTAGAAGGAAAGATCTTTGGTAGAACTCCATTGATTGTTGTTAGCCCCAAGAAGACTTTGGAAGGGGCGTTTGCTGGATTTGGTGTTTCTGTAGAGCAAAGGATGAATTCAGGTCTAGTTGATTTGGACCATGATGAGCTTGGAAATAGTTCAACTTCTGATTGCCCAGAAGCAAATGATGCTCATGTCATTCACGGACTTCTTAAAATTAATCCTACAGGATCGTGTAAAGGCTATAAACCAGTGTGGCATAACTACTTATACTGATTTGGTGCTAGAGGTGCTTGCTAGAAGATTGCTATGTTTTTCTTTGTGTGGGCCTCTCAACAGCCTGGCTACAGCAATGACACAGAGACTTATAATACACTTCTAAATATTCTAGGCAAGGCCCAACATTTTAAGACAATGTGGCAGCTAGGAAATGCACAATCAGGGAGACAGTCCATCTGTGGTCACAGATGAAACCTTCACCATACCAATAAGAAGATATGCAGCTACTCACATGGTGGAATTAGCAATTGAGACATTTGACAAGCGAGAAGAATTTGGTCTGAAGCTCAATGCTCCTGCTGTCTAAATTCTTATATGTGCTCTATGTAAACACGTCCAAGAAACAGAGAATCCTTGGTCAACCACTAGTTCTAGCAATGATTCTGCTGGCTATAAGTTGAAGTCTTGTGTTCCTAGAAAGAACTCAGAGGCTTTGGTCAATCTAGTCATTCAGTATTATCAAACGATGAGAGGATAGTTTTGGGTGATGACAAAGTTTTTATCTTACAATTCGGATCTTTTGCAATTGAGGAAGGCATATAAAAATGGTTCTCTGGACATGAAGATTAAAACAGAATATCCAAATGCAACAGAACTTAAATCCCATCTTTCTAGTGGCTCTATTGTCAAATCTCTGCTTAATATAAATAGCAGAGGCAGGCTTGCAACAGGAGAAGGTGACAGAGTAACAATCTTTGATGTGAAGCAACTTATTGGACAGCCAACTGTTGCACCTTTGACAGCAGACAAGACTAATGAATTTCCATTGCAATATGATTAGTTATAAGGGCTTTTTCGAGAATACCAACAGGAGGAAACAAAGACAGCAGCGGGTACATTACAGAGGAGGAATTAGAACCAGCAGTGAAAAATCATGGAATTTGGCAAATGTCAAGAAGCCTATCTCAAGGGCCATTCAATATCAAGGAACATTTTCTGAGAACTATTTTTGCCAATGCTAAAACTGCTTTAATTCCCTAGACTCAATTCTAGATGGATTTTGGTGTATTCATTTCAAAGATTTGTTTGATTTTTGTTCTGATTAAAATAAATTCAATTAAGATTTAGTTTGTCCTAAATTAGCATAGCAGTTTG